>SNQJ01S0089357.1:0-22611 GCA_010110895.2 Picea sitchensis
TCACAAGTCACCACCGATCAGAAAGTCTAGTTTTATAACCAATGAAAAGATAATATGTCAAGTGTACCTGCCCGGAACAAAGCAACAAGAAACTAGATATATTTGCAAGTATACTTGTTGGTTAGCACTTCATAAAACCATGGACTTTCTTGATAAAAGCAATTTTTTTAATATGATGAAGTAAACAAAATATTTATAAAAACAATCTTTATAGAGCAATACTTCACGTTAAATGCCTTGAAAATAACTTCAAAATGACTAAGAATCATTAACCATTGAAATCATAATACTAGCATTTGATAGAAGCAAATAAGACAAGGTATAAATCAGCCTTTTCAATTGCTTTTATAAGCTTTTAATGTTGCATCTAATGGTTGTAGCTTACTTTAGTAACAACAACAATATTGTTAGTAGGTTATGCTATTCTAGGGTTAGAAAGTGTTAGTAGGTTGCTCAAAGAGTAGATTTTGAAGGTTGTGTTGATCAATCACTCAAATTTAAATTCTAAATCAGTTCCTTTTAGGGCTAATGAAGTCACTTGCAGCAGAAAAATTTGAAGGAAACAAATGATAATGTAAGAGCTAAGGACCAAGAAGGATGAAGATTGAGGTGTTGGTAAGCCAAGGCCTTAATAAACAAGCCTTAGAAAGAAAACGACTACTATGAAGTAGGTAACCCTAGGTCCTAGTGGTTTTCCTTCTTCTTTAGTTCAAACATGAAACAATTAATGGCTTGATGAAGCAAATGACACAAGAGTGTTGCAATGGCAGGGCTCTAATACAATGCTTCAAAGGTAGGGTTTCTACCACAATCTAGTAGGTTAAAAATTATTAAGACAAGGACGATAGCATGTGCTTGTTCTCCTAGGGTTTTAAACTAGCGATTTCATAATCTTGAATAAATGCAAAGTAAATGTACCATAGCCATTAAAAGCAAAGAAGGATTGCATAAATTCACTTACATCCACCAAGAATAATCTAGAAATAAGCCTAGTTGAAGATTTTCCACCAAGAAAAATGCCAAGAAACACCAAATTAAGCCTCCTTCAAGAAGTGTGCCTAAACTTTCAGCCATTAAACCCTAAGGAGGGCTCCAATTTCAGACCTCACTTGTGTGAGTGAAAGATGATGAAAAATAAGAGGGATTTTCCTCTTATTTATACAATACTAATGACTAGAATTAGGTCAAAAAGGCTGACATGGCCAGTTACAAATAATATGCAATTTTTACATTAAATGTCATAATTAAACCCCAAAACAAGTTGCTAATGTGACGTCATGCCCTTTAGGGTGACATTAGGCCATTTTTGGGCAATGTTGGGCTTCTGGAGAAAAATGTTAGGCCTCCTTGGGCCTCAATAACTTGCCACACGTGCCACTTGGCACATAACTGCCTCCAAAACATCCCAAAACATTGGATGACGTCATGGGACTTCCAAGGCCTACATCATGGTGGAAAGGGCACAACCCCCCTGGGTCCAGGCCTGTCAGGTTGTCCCTAGTGAAACATCCTCCTCTCTCTCTAGTGCAATCCTATGATCTATCTTTTCCCCTGGCTAGGGTCTCAGCATCGATCTAGTGGGATTTTAGCCCCATGGAGGTCCGAACTAATCATCTCCCCATGTGTACCTGTCCATCGGGTGTGGCCTTGAAAAATCAATAGATATGCCCTCCATGGGATCATAAGTCACAGGGATCATAGCAATGTCAATCACATCTAATCATCAAGTTATTAAACATGTGCATAAAACCCCCTTTACCCGGATAAGTTCTCAAAGATGTTATGCTAATATGTAAGCCAAGTTTGGAGGGAACGTTAGGAAGTCCTATTGGGCTAATGCTCATTGGATGTGGGATGTTCCCGGGAGAAGCCAAATCCAGGCCATGTGAGTGGATGAGGTGGTAAGGGATGTTTGGGTGAGGGGTGCAGTGATAGTAGGGAAATGTATAGCTTACCTGTGGGTGACTCTGAAGAGGGTGAGATCCACCTTGTCATGGATGCAAATTTTTCCAAGCCCATTCATGCCTTTTACCTTTTATTCTTATTTCTTTTTCTTTCAAGAGGATAGTTAGGGGGCACTTCCTTGGCGTGGTGACCAATGGTGGCAATGTTACCCACAAGCATTTCATGGAAATGAAAAGGTTGGCTCATGATAAGACCCCCTTTCTCTTGGCTATGCCACCAAGAGCCACTACCCTGGCGTGGTGACCAGTTGTTGGTAGTGTCATACCACTACATGCCCATGGACCCAGTAGGTTGGCTTATGATGAGACCCCCTATCGTCCAACTAGGTCTTGATTTATTATTTTTTATGGGTCCCTATGTTTCTTGTTGAGAATATTTTTATTGCTTTCTCAGGGATCCCTGGGCAAAGCATATCAAGGTTTCATTCTTTTGGCTTTTATCTTTTGCTAGCTACTTTTACCCTCTGGGATTTTAGACCCTTCTTCCCACACGATAAGGTACAAACCTTAGATATTTGGCCAACCCAATGTTCGGACCAGTGTAATGGGATGGATGAGTGGGAGAAAGATGAAAAGTGGTAAGTATGATGGGAACGGACGATGGCCTTTCATGAATCCCCCCAATGGAAAATCAAACCCTATGGTAACAGCTTACTAAGGCATCCTGTTATTCCCCCCAGGTGTGGTCAAGTGGAAAAGCATAAGTTCCAAGCATGCGGTAGAAGAAAAAATAATTAAATGCACATATTCAAAGGTTTTGAGGATCAGAGTGGCACATACCATGATACCCAGACTCATTGCCTCATGGAGAAAGATCCATTTTTGCTGCAGGACCAGGCCGATGTGATGGATGTTGTTGTTGTTGAAAAAGTGGAGGCACTGAAGAATGAAAGGATGGGCCCTCCAGGGCCATGCTCAAGTCGATCTAGCTCTCGGTACTCCATGTCTAGGACCTGTGGGCCTCAAGACATAATCTCCTTAGTTATCCCTAGGCTAGGGGATAACAGAACCACTACCTTAGTCTCATTGTTTCTTGAATATTATTGTCGATCTTGGTCCAATCAAAGTCCGAGGAGGAGGATTTTGATTGAAAAACTCTTCGATTATGCTCCTTCCATATTTTCCAGACCACAAATCAAGGGATCAGTTGCCATAATCTATTGAGGACATGATTATTGAAAGCATTAGATCTCCATCATTATATAGTGTGAATGATGTTGTATCTTTTGCAATATTTTTTCCTCGTGATAATTGTCCCTTTGTTCCAAAGTTTTGCACTGAAGGAGCATTGATTCATTAAGTTTTCCAGTGTTTCCTCCTACTGCAAATGGAGGGGGAAGGATGAAGGTCCAACAAAATATTTTTTCCTTAAGTTATCATAGGTTAGGATTCTTTTTTGGAAAATAAGCTGGAGAAAAGTAGAGACCTTAGGCCAAAGATGTGATTTCTAGATAGTAAACCATATCGAGTCTTTCGGTGATAAATGAAATTTGGTGGTTAGATAATATGCCTCTTTGGTTTTTAAGGTGTCGGTTGACGAGTGCCCCCATCGAAGAATATCTTGGCCTTCCTGTGAGAAGATTTTCCTCAAGGAGGTTACTGCTTGCCAAGGGCCTAGGTTATATACCTCGAGAAGATGGAGATCATTGTGTGTATTTTTCCAAACTCGCCATTGGGAGTCTGGGGGTTGTTTTTTCCAAAAATTAAATACCTTTGTTGTGTGGTTGTTTGGAAAATGTGCTTGACTCTGTTGCAGGTCTTCCAAAGATTGAATTGGAGGGAGTTGTTGCCAAGAGTCAAACCAAAAGTATGCCTCGTGTCCACCTCTTATTTCCCAAAAGGCATGCTCCTGTATGATGGGGTGATTTCGCCAAGCTGCATTCTAGATATTGGATCCTTGGATTTGATCATTCATTTTGATAAGTTGAGCTTATTCTATATTTGGAGCATACTTTTGTTTCCACAGCCTGACCCATAATGCTTTGGGATGTTTTAACCATCGCCACCATATTTTGGCTCCCTTAACTTCATTTAGAAAACAAGGATCTTTGAGTCCTAGACCACCATTTAGTTTTGGTTTGCACAGTTTCTCCCAGCTGACTAAATCCCATTTTCTCTTAGATTTCATTCCCTGCTAAAGGAAGTTTCTATTCAAATTTCTGATAGTATTGAGTACAGATTTTGGGGCGGCTAGATCTAAAAACATATAGGTGGGTAGAGCTTGTAAGACAAATTTAACTAAGACTAGGCGGCTGGTGAAATTTAAAGTTTGGAAGGTCCAAGAATTTAGACGTAGAGCCAAAGAGTCGAGCATACTAGACTAGGAGATGTTTCTAGTTGTTGAGTTAGAAAGAGGGATGCCAAGGTAAATGGAAAGAAGGGAGCTCTTGGAGACGCCTAACAAGCAGGAGATGTGGATTTGAATAGCTAGTGGTGTATTAAATAAAAACATCTGGGACTTCTCTAGGTTGATTGAGGTGCCTAAAGCACTACTGAAGTCTGAGAGAATGTGTTTTATTTTTTGAGCTTCATGTGCGGTGGATGCTCCCATGAGCATGGTATCATCCACAAACTAACTGTGAGAAATTGTGGGTTGGAGATCATGTAGAGGAAGGCCTTGTAGGGAGCCATATGTGATAGAGGCTTTGATGTAATGATTGAGCCCCTCAGCCATGATGATAAAGAGGAAGGGAGAGAGAGGTTCTCCCTGGCGGATTCTACGGGTGGGAGTGAAATTTTTTTAAGGGGACTAGGAAACAGTCTACCCAATCCTAACAAAAGCCAAAAATAGAGAGGATAGATCGGATGTATTTCCAGCTTAAGTGGTCAAATGCTTTTGAAAGGTCAAGTTTTATGAGCATACCTGGAGTTCTAGAATATTTGAGGGAGTGGATAACCTCATGAGCCAAGATAACGCTAACAAGAATTTGTCGCCCTTCAACATATCCCGACTTCTCCTTGGATATTATGAGGGATAGAATGGCCTTAAGTCTTAGTGCAATGACTTTTGTGATTATTTTATAAATGACATTGTATAAAGCAATAGGTCGAAAGTGATTGGGCTAGGTAATATGTTCCTCCTTAGGAATTAGCATGAGGAAGGTGGCATTGAGTGTTGAAAGGACCTTACCCGAGGAGTGAGACTCCTCCACCAAATGCCAAACCTCCTCCCGTACCATTGGCCAGCAATGGTGAAAGAAATATGCTATGAAACCATCAGGGCCAAGATATTTTCCCAAAGGCATTTCCTTCATAGCTTGATCCACCTCCTCCATTGATATAGGCCTCATGAGTGTTGCATTTTGTTCATGTGTGATGAGGTTGGGTATGTGTTGAGTGATTATATTGATAGCTTGGGAGCGATCAAGAATTGATTCAGAAAGAAGGTTGGTATAGTAGTTGACAAGATCATTATCCATTTCTTCATGCTCCATGAGTGAATGGACATGATCTGTCTCCAGTCTAGTGATGTGATTTATGTGTCGTCAATGGATCATGGTTCGGTGGAAGAATTTGGTGTTCTTCTCACCTTCTTTGAGCCATTACACTCTTGATTTTTCCCGCCAGAGGATTTCCTCTTGTTGTTGTCTCTCTTCCATCTATTTTTTCAGAAGCTCCTCTTCTGCATGAAGGGGATCCGTTGGACCCTCCAAGATGATTTCTTGTTGGATCTCCTTGAGTCTCTTCTCTATTGTTCACTCGGCTTAGAAGATGTTGCCAAAATCAGTTTTGTTCCAATCTCGTATCGAATGCTTAAAATGATTCAACTTTTGTTGGAACTTGAACATCTGGTACCATGTGTTCCAGTTGCCTCTCACCACCATTTGTCAGATAATTCCTGGAAGTCGGGGTGGTTAATCTAGAATTTTTCAAACCTAAAGGGATTGAATTTGGGATCACTTATGCTGTCAATCCAAAATTGTATAGGCCAACAATCCGAACCTGATTTGGGAAGAATACTTGATTCCAAAGCCGACCCTTCCAGCATGAGAGTTTTTGTTATCATAAATCGGTCCAACCGACAAGCTACTTCATTTGGCCTGATCTTTTGTTAGTCTGGGTGAAAGTTCCATTATGTGTTGCAATATCTATTAGATGTAGATCAACCATGAGATTTTGAAAATTTTCATTGTCTTTTTCCAATCTTCTTATGCCCCCTCTTTTTTCATATAGAGATAGAATAATATTGAAGTCCCCTCCAAGTATCCATCGTTGCTAACCGATGAGGTGGCCTAGTGATTTAAGATTTTGTAGGAAACTATCATTTTTCTGGGGTGATTGCAGGCCATATGCATTGGTTATAATTCATGCTTTGTTGGATCCTAGAGCTTTGTATTGTGTTGATAACATCCAGGTTGTGGAATAAAGCTATCCAAAGTGATTGTGGTCGGGTTCCAAATAATAGCAAGGCCTCATGTCGCTCCATTTGAGTCATTGAAAATACACTCGGTGCACCTCCAACAACGCACAAAGAGTTCCTCTACATTGGTGCAAGCACATTTTGTTTCCTGAAGTAGTATTATGTATGGTTGTTCTGCCATAATACAATTAGGGATAACTCTTTGTTTTGTCCTCCCATTGAGGCATCTTACATTCTAGGAGATAATCTTCATGAGGAAGAAGGGGGTGTGGGAGAAGAAGCCTACGGTGAGCTTCTGGATTTGGCCGGAGTTGATCATGTAACTGCCCACTTCACATATGATTTGTTGTGCGGATTTGCATCCTCTTCGTTTAACTTATTTGTGAACCTTTCTATAATCATTGTTGGTGTATGAATGTATCCCCAAGGTTCCTCCAGATCTAGATGTGGCCCTGGTAGTGGATTCTATATAGACTTTATGAACTTTATAGAGTTTTTTTGGGGGGAGGGATTGAAGATCTTTCCTATTGTAGGCTTCCTTAAGGAGGTCTAGGTCTATATCACCTAGATACTTCTCATTCACTAACATTTCTAGATCTGCTCCTTCCTCTGGTGGCAGATCAATGACCATAGTAGTAGGAGATGTGGTTTGGGCTAGTTGTTCCAGGACTGGTTCTTGTGTTTGTTGGGCCTTACCCTTTGTGCTTTCTTTGTGCGTTTTTTGGTGTGGATTTTCTACCTCCTGAGTGTCTGGCAGTTTGATGAGGATGTCAAAGGATTTGTTAATAAAGTTTTTCCTTCCTTGTCCAGGTCCTGGCTTCCGAGTAGTTGGATTGTTTCGTCTCTGAACTTGGATAAAACCCTCTTTTTGCTTGCTTTGTTCTTCCTCTGATGGGTGCGGTGGGAGATTGAGAGGAAAATCTCGATAGAGATGTCCATGTTCATGACATTTCCTACAATGGAAAGGAATGTGTTCATAATCTATGGCTTGTGTCCACTCTTCATCTTGGTATTCTAGTGTTAGGGAGCCAAGCAAAGCTTTGGAAATATTCATATAAACACAAATGCGAGCATATGATGTATACCTTCTTTATCAGCTTGCTTCTGAGGATTTGACATATATGCCCAGAGTGTTACCTATGCCAACAAGAATCTCCTCCAACCATAACTCCTATGGGAGAGAGTAAAGGCATATCCAAACCAGAGAAAAAGAGAAGTCCTCCTTTTTCAGGGCTAAGACAATCTATCCAAAATAGTATATATAGGCCCTCTGAGTTGAAGAAATAAGGGTCGTTTTCAAATATCCAGTCTTTATCTTCAAGATTGAGGAAGATGATTATGAAGAAGCTTTTTTATCCTAGTTGAAGCTCATAATGCCCCTTGGGGTTCCACCAGATCTTGATCCATTTCATTAGGTCCTTTTCTAAAAGCCAGAGTCCCATAAATTTCCCAATCAAAGCGTGTTCCTTCATAAACTAAGTATTTTCCCCTACTCACGCAGAACTGATGACGTATCTCAGTGTCGTATTAAACTGTGCGATACATTTGTCTGGCTCCCATATACGAGTCACTTTTGTATGGGAGGTGCCCACTTCCACTTCCATCTTTGTTGGCCCGTGATTCATCTTGAAGGAGTTGTTCTCTCATATGCAACGGTAGTTCAAATGTTGGGTGTGAGGCCTTGATTTTGTTGTGTTCATTGGCTGCAATACTGATGTAAGAGGGGGCTCACACTCTCTCCGTTGTTGCCATAGTTGGGATGTCAGTGATTCAATTTGATGGCAAGATCTGTGTTGTTGTGTGATGGCTTGGACAGGGGATTTAGATTTTTGATGGCACTGCAGTCATGAAACCCTAGCAGAGTAGCTCTGATATCCAAGGATCTTACTATTATACATTTCCTCAAATTTATTTTCAACATAAACTAATTCTTGTTCTTCCTTCTCATTTTTTAGGTGAGCCTAGGCTGCAACTGCCTTCTTAATGTTCCTCAAGCTTCTACAAATTTGATACTTACATATTCTCTAAGAGACTCATCATAATGGGCCCACTTTTCCTTGATTATATTCATGAACTCCTCTACCTTCAACTAAGCTAGGTTGAATTTGAAAGGACTGAGAGGCTTGTTACCCTCCTTAGCGAATTCCAAAAACAATGGCATATGATCAGAGTCTCTCTATCTCGATCAAATCATTGCCTTACACTTACTTGATCACCCATTAAGGAATCTAAAATAAAAAAATATATCCAATCTCTTTGTTATTCTATCATCCCCCATCCTCATATTCCTCCATGTCGGAGAAAATTTAATTGGTTTCTATCAATCCCACATCTTCCATTTTTTTATAAAGAAATCAAACATAAGATCTAGATGAGTTGTAGGTACCCAAAACTTTATTCTACTCATAGTGAAATGCATATAACCTCCTAATATTATTTCCCCCTACCTCAACAAGTCTTGAAAAAAAAAACCTTTCCCCTACATATTTTCCCCCACCTCAACAAGTCTTGAGTAAAAAGTTGGAGTTAGATATGGATTTTTATTCTTCACTGACTTGCATTATATGAGTTTATTTTTTTAACATTTTTCCCTAGAGAAACTAGGCTATGGTTGTTAGGCTATAGTTGTTCTTTAGGCTATGGTTGTTGGAGAAGGATACTTAAGATGACAATTTTTATTGACAAATCTAACAAAATTTCATGTTCTAATACTTGATACCATCATTAGTCTCCACATTTATGCTCATGATATGATCTTGTAAAAATGTGCTCATGATATGATCTTATAAACCTTCGCTTAGGTCAACCTCTACACATTGTATGACACGAGTGTTAATGCCTTGTTTTTAAGAAATTTAACAAGAAGATTTGCGATCTCTCTAAGAATTTCAATGTGTAACAAATAGACAGAAAGATTGAATAATCTCACCTAGGATTATGTACACAAAAATTTTAGTATATTTGAACTCTGTGAACCATGGTAATTTTAGTATATTTGAACTCTGTGAACCATGGTGTGAGGAAAAAACAAGCATTACCCTGGAACCATGGTCCTCTTTCCATGATCAACCTTTATTCTTCCAAAGTATAAAAAATGACAATGAAAAACCTAAAGACCAAAGCTTTATGATGAATGTTTTGTGCCATTTAATAATAAAACATTTGAAATGTAACACACCAATACTTTACTTTTGAGAATCGAGGTATAATTTAATTTATATGGTTAGAGTCTTTATCAACGTTTGTGTTTCCGTTTACGTGTTCCTTACTACTCTTCTATGAGACATCATACATTTGTATTTTTTTTTAATGCAAAACATTGTAGTGAGTATTATTAGCCAAAACACTATCCATTTTCAATTTATAATTAGTATAATTCGTATAACCAATCAAAGCATATAGTTTGATTTCAATCTATTGATTTGAACATGTGGTTTTTTGCAATCCCCTTGCAATTATGTAAATCAATTCGATATTTTAAGATAATGTAAAAATAAAAAATAAAATATTTTTTTTTTTAAATTAAAATAAATATTTTCAACCTTATATTTATTAATATTAATAAATCAAATTATTTGAAATTATTATTTTTAATTAATTAATTAAATTATTTATTTATTTATCTCTTCACAAAAATTTAAAGGAAAAATTTAAACAAAAATATATATTAATATTCCTTGTATTAAATGATATATTTTAAATTATTTATTATAGGATGGATTGTTAACATAATTATATAATGATAAGTCAATTTAGTATAGCTTGAGTTGTTGTGAGAAAAAGTTATTATCTTTCTTATTTGAGTTCAAATTCCACTTTGTGACATTCTTACTTTCATGAATTATAAACCTAGTCTTATACCTTGAAAAATCTAAGATTTAAGGGAAATATGTTGAGGGTGTGGGTTTAAGTATTGATGTAGGTGATAACTCATAAAATTTCAAAGTATAGAAGAATGTACAACTTATATTTTTATGTGTGTGTAAAAGACATAGAAAATAATAAGATATAAAACTAGAAATTTAGAAAAGCATATTTTAAAATTAAAATGTGATAGTATTAAACAAGTGTTGCATGGCAGCGGACTCCCTGCCAGGTTGGGATGGGAGTAAATGTGAGGTAGTAGAGACACGTGGGTAGAAAGTTGAAGTAGATGTGGTTTGCATGTAGAACATAGTAAAGTAAATATATAGTTTTATACACATGAAATATGTACTTTTATACATACAAAATATATACTTGTATAAAGTATATATTTAGATTTATACATATGAAATTTGTACTTTTATACAATATGGGGGTGAGATTTTATAGAGCATGCACGGAGCCATCATTGCATACTTAGCCAGTTTTTGGATCACGGGTTCTCGGGGTGGTGGGTTCAAAGTTGGGCCTCTTATGTTCTGTGGCCTACAAATAGCACCGATAGTTCCACGATATACAAAATGACAGGCAAAGTGGCGGACTATAGAAATTTATCAGAAATTAATAATGTCAGTTATACAATAGAATAGTAATAAGGTTTGTTACAAGGGTTCGTGGAGAAAAACACCAAAAAAATAGCATTGTCGAACTATTTTTCTTTAAAACTAAGGTTTTTCTTGGACAAAAAAGATATAGCATTACCGAATTGGTTTTCTTTGCACACATTTTACAAAGCATGGACAGAGCAGTCATTCCATACTTAGCCATTTTTTGGATTGCGAGTTCTCAGGCTGTCGGATTCAAAAATGGGCCTCTGTTGTTATGTGCCCTATACAAATTGACAAGCGGGATTGCGAACTATACAAACTTATTATAAAATAAATAATGTATGTTACATATCTCTGGAAATTACATCAACATTTAAAACATCAACGTCATTGAAGACCAAAAAATTAGCATACAATAGGAATTTTGCACCCAACAATTCTGTCATATACATGAGACAGTAATTTATAGAAGATTATAACANTCACAAGTCACCACCGATCAGAAAGTCTAGTTTTATAACCAATGAAAAGATAATATGTCAAGTGTACCTGCCCGGAACAAAGCAACAAGAAACTAGATATATTTGCAAGTATACTTGTTGGTTAGCACTTCATAAAACCATGGACTTTCTTGATAAAAGCAATTTTTTTAATATGATGAAGTAAACAAAATATTTATAAAAACAATCTTTATAGAGCAATACTTCACGTTAAATGCCTTGAAAATAACTTCAAAATGACTAAGAATCATTAACCATTGAAATCATAATACTAGCATTTGATAGAAGCAAATAAGACAAGGTATAAATCAGCCTTTTCAATTGCTTTTATAAGCTTTTAATGTTGCATCTAATGGTTGTAGCTTACTTTAGTAACAACAACAATATTGTTAGTAGGTTATGCTATTCTAGGGTTAGAAAGTGTTAGTAGGTTGCTCAAAGAGTAGATTTTGAAGGTTGTGTTGATCAATCACTCAAATTTAAATTCTAAATCAGTTCCTTTTAGGGCTAATGAAGTCACTTGCAGCAGAAAAATTTGAAGGAAACAAATGATAATGTAAGAGCTAAGGACCAAGAAGGATGAAGATTGAGGTGTTGGTAAGCCAAGGCCTTAATAAACAAGCCTTAGAAAGAAAACGACTACTATGAAGTAGGTAACCCTAGGTCCTAGTGGTTTTCCTTCTTCTTTAGTTCAAACATGAAACAATTAATGGCTTGATGAAGCAAATGACACAAGAGTGTTGCAATGGCAGGGCTCTAATACAATGCTTCAAAGGTAGGGTTTCTACCACAATCTAGTAGGTTAAAAATTATTAAGACAAGGACGATAGCATGTGCTTGTTCTCCTAGGGTTTTAAACTAGCGATTTCATAATCTTGAATAAATGCAAAGTAAATGTACCATAGCCATTAAAAGCAAAGAAGGATTGCATAAATTCACTTACATCCACCAAGAATAATCTAGAAATAAGCCTAGTTGAAGATTTTCCACCAAGAAAAATGCCAAGAAACACCAAATTAAGCCTCCTTCAAGAAGTGTGCCTAAACTTTCAGCCATTAAACCCTAAGGAGGGCTCCAATTTCAGACCTCACTTGTGTGAGTGAAAGATGATGAAAAATAAGAGGGATTTTCCTCTTATTTATACAATACTAATGACTAGAATTAGGTCAAAAAGGCTGACATGGCCAGTTACAAATAATATGCAATTTTTACATTAAATGTCATAATTAAACCCCAAAACAAGTTGCTAATGTGACGTCATGCCCTTTAGGGTGACATTAGGCCATTTTTGGGCAATGTTGGGCTTCTGGAGAAAAATGTTAGGCCTCCTTGGGCCTCAATAACTTGCCACACGTGCCACTTGGCACATAACTGCCTCCAAAACATCCCAAAACATTGGATGACGTCATGGGACTTCCAAGGCCTACATCATGGTGGAAAGGGCACAACCCCCCTGGGTCCAGGCCTGTCAGGTTGTCCCTAGTGAAACATCCTCCTCTCTCTCTAGTGCAATCCTATGATCTATCTTTTCCCCTGGCTAGGGTCTCAGCATCGATCTAGTGGGATTTTAGCCCCATGGAGGTCCGAACTAATCATCTCCCCATGTGTACCTGTCCATCGGGTGTGGCCTTGAAAAATCAATAGATATGCCCTCCATGGGATCATAAGTCACAGGGATCATAGCAATGTCAATCACATCTAATCATCAAGTTATTAAACATGTGCATAAAACCCCCTTTACCCGGATAAGTTCTCAAAGATGTTATGCTAATATGTAAGCCAAGTTTGGAGGGAACGTTAGGAAGTCCTATTGGGCTAATGCTCATTGGATGTGGGATGTTCCCGGGAGAAGCCAAATCCAGGCCATGTGAGTGGATGAGGTGGTAAGGGATGTTTGGGTGAGGGGTGCAGTGATAGTAGGGAAATGTATAGCTTACCTGTGGGTGACTCTGAAGAGGGTGAGATCCACCTTGTCATGGATGCAAATTTTTCCAAGCCCATTCATGCCTTTTACCTTTTATTCTTATTTCTTTTTCTTTCAAGAGGATAGTTAGGGGGCACTTCCTTGGCGTGGTGACCAATGGTGGCAATGTTACCCACAAGCATTTCATGGAAATGAAAAGGTTGGCTCATGATAAGACCCCCTTTCTCTTGGCTATGCCACCAAGAGCCACTACCCTGGCGTGGTGACCAGTTGTTGGTAGTGTCATACCACTACATGCCCATGGACCCAGTAGGTTGGCTTATGATGAGACCCCCTATCGTCCAACTAGGTCTTGATTTATTATTTTTTATGGGTCCCTATGTTTCTTGTTGAGAATATTTTTATTGCTTTCTCAGGGATCCCTGGGCAAAGCATATCAAGGTTTCATTCTTTTGGCTTTTATCTTTTGCTAGCTACTTTTACCCTCTGGGATTTTAGACCCTTCTTCCCACACGATAAGGTACAAACCTTAGATATTTGGCCAACCCAATGTTCGGACCAGTGTAATGGGATGGATGAGTGGGAGAAAGATGAAAAGTGGTAAGTATGATGGGAACGGACGATGGCCTTTCATGAATCCCCCCAATGGAAAATCAAACCCTATGGTAACAGCTTACTAAGGCATCCTGTTATTCCCCCCAGGTGTGGTCAAGTGGAAAAGCATAAGTTCCAAGCATGCGGTAGAAGAAAAAATAATTAAATGCACATATTCAAAGGTTTTGAGGATCAGAGTGGCACATACCATGATACCCAGACTCATTGCCTCATGGAGAAAGATCCATTTTTGCTGCAGGACCAGGCCGATGTGATGGATGTTGTTGTTGTTGAAAAAGTGGAGGCACTGAAGAATGAAAGGATGGGCCCTCCAGGGCCATGCTCAAGTCGATCTAGCTCTCGGTACTCCATGTCTAGGACCTGTGGGCCTCAAGACATAATCTCCTTAGTTATCCCTAGGCTAGGGGATAACAGAACCACTACCTTAGTCTCATTGTTTCTTGAATATTATTGTCGATCTTGGTCCAATCAAAGTCCGAGGAGGAGGATTTTGATTGAAAAACTCTTCGATTATGCTCCTTCCATATTTTCCAGACCACAAATCAAGGGATCAGTTGCCATAATCTATTGAGGACATGATTATTGAAAGCATTAGATCTCCATCATTATATAGTGTGAATGATGTTGTATCTTTTGCAATATTTTTTCCTCGTGATAATTGTCCCTTTGTTCCAAAGTTTTGCACTGAAGGAGCATTGATTCATTAAGTTTTCCAGTGTTTCCTCCTACTGCAAATGGAGGGGGAAGGATGAAGGTCCAACAAAATATTTTTTCCTTAAGTTATCATAGGTTAGGATTCTTTTTTGGAAAATAAGCTGGAGAAAAGTAGAGACCTTAGGCCAAAGATGTGATTTCTAGATAGTAAACCATATCGAGTCTTTCGGTGATAAATGAAATTTGGTGGTTAGATAATATGCCTCTTTGGTTTTTAAGGTGTCGGTTGACGAGTGCCCCCATCGAAGAATATCTTGGCCTTCCTGTGAGAAGATTTTCCTCAAGGAGGTTACTGCTTGCCAAGGGCCTAGGTTATATACCTCGAGAAGATGGAGATCATTGTGTGTATTTTTCCAAACTCGCCATTGGGAGTCTGGGGGTTGTTTTTTCCAAAAATTAAATACCTTTGTTGTGTGGTTGTTTGGAAAATGTGCTTGACTCTGTTGCAGGTCTTCCAAAGATTGAATTGGAGGGAGTTGTTGCCAAGAGTCAAACCAAAAGTATGCCTCGTGTCCACCTCTTATTTCCCAAAAGGCATGCTCCTGTATGATGGGGTGATTTCGCCAAGCTGCATTCTAGATATTGGATCCTTGGATTTGATCATTCATTTTGATAAGTTGAGCTTATTCTATATTTGGAGCATACTTTTGTTTCCACAGCCTGACCCATAATGCTTTGGGATGTTTTAACCATCGCCACCATATTTTGGCTCCCTTAACTTCATTTAGAAAACAAGGATCTTTGAGTCCTAGACCACCATTTAGTTTTGGTTTGCACAGTTTCTCCCAGCTGACTAAATCCCATTTTCTCTTAGATTTCATTCCCTGCTAAAGGAAGTTTCTATTCAAATTTCTGATAGTATTGAGTACAGATTTTGGGGCGGCTAGATCTAAAAACATATAGGTGGGTAGAGCTTGTAAGACAAATTTAACTAAGACTAGGCGGCTGGTGAAATTTAAAGTTTGGAAGGTCCAAGAATTTAGACGTAGAGCCAAAGAGTCGAGCATACTAGACTAGGAGATGTTTCTAGTTGTTGAGTTAGAAAGAGGGATGCCAAGGTAAATGGAAAGAAGGGAGCTCTTGGAGACGCCTAACAAGCAGGAGATGTGGATTTGAATAGCTAGTGGTGTATTAAATAAAAACATCTGGGACTTCTCTAGGTTGATTGAGGTGCCTAAAGCACTACTGAAGTCTGAGAGAATGTGTTTTATTTTTTGAGCTTCATGTGCGGTGGATGCTCCCATGAGCATGGTATCATCCACAAACTAACTGTGAGAAATTGTGGGTTGGAGATCATGTAGAGGAAGGCCTTGTAGGGAGCCATATGTGATAGAGGCTTTGATGTAATGATTGAGCCCCTCAGCCATGATGATAAAGAGGAAGGGAGAGAGAGGTTCTCCCTGGCGGATTCTACGGGTGGGAGTGAAATTTTTTTAAGGGGACTAGGAAACAGTCTACCCAATCCTAACAAAAGCCAAAAATAGAGAGGATAGATCGGATGTATTTCCAGCTTAAGTGGTCAAATGCTTTTGAAAGGTCAAGTTTTATGAGCATACCTGGAGTTCTAGAATATTTGAGGGAGTGGATAACCTCATGAGCCAAGATAACGCTAACAAGAATTTGTCGCCCTTCAACATATCCCGACTTCTCCTTGGATATTATGAGGGATAGAATGGCCTTAAGTCTTAGTGCAATGACTTTTGTGATTATTTTATAAATGACATTGTATAAAGCAATAGGTCGAAAGTGATTGGGCTAGGTAATATGTTCCTCCTTAGGAATTAGCATGAGGAAGGTGGCATTGAGTGTTGAAAGGACCTTACCCGAGGAGTGAGACTCCTCCACCAAATGCCAAACCTCCTCCCGTACCATTGGCCAGCAATGGTGAAAGAAATATGCTATGAAACCATCAGGGCCAAGATATTTTCCCAAAGGCATTTCCTTCATAGCTTGATCCACCTCCTCCATTGATATAGGCCTCATGAGTGTTGCATTTTGTTCATGTGTGATGAGGTTGGGTATGTGTTGAGTGATTATATTGATAGCTTGGGAGCGATCAAGAATTGATTCAGAAAGAAGGTTGGTATAGTAGTTGACAAGATCATTATCCATTTCTTCATGCTCCATGAGTGAATGGACATGATCTGTCTCCAGTCTAGTGATGTGATTTATGTGTCGTCAATGGATCATGGTTCGGTGGAAGAATTTGGTGTTCTTCTCACCTTCTTTGAGCCATTACACTCTTGATTTTTCCCGCCAGAGGATTTCCTCTTGTTGTTGTCTCTCTTCCATCTATTTTTTCAGAAGCTCCTCTTCTGCATGAAGGGGATCCGTTGGACCCTCCAAGATGATTTCTTGTTGGATCTCCTTGAGTCTCTTCTCTATTGTTCACTCGGCTTAGAAGATGTTGCCAAAATCAGTTTTGTTCCAATCTCGTATCGAATGCTTAAAATGATTCAACTTTTGTTGGAACTTGAACATCTGGTACCATGTGTTCCAGTTGCCTCTCACCACCATTTGTCAGATAATTCCTGGAAGTCGGGGTGGTTAATCTAGAATTTTTCAAACCTAAAGGGATTGAATTTGGGATCACTTATGCTGTCAATCCAAAATTGTATAGGCCAACAATCCGAACCTGATTTGGGAAGAATACTTGATTCCAAAGCCGACCCTTCCAGCATGAGAGTTTTTGTTATCATAAATCGGTCCAACCGACAAGCTACTTCATTTGGCCTGATCTTTTGTTAGTCTGGGTGAAAGTTCCATTATGTGTTGCAATATCTATTAGATGTAGATCAACCATGAGATTTTGAAAATTTTCATTGTCTTTTTCCAATCTTCTTATGCCCCCTCTTTTTTCATATAGAGATAGAATAATATTGAAGTCCCCTCCAAGTATCCATCGTTGCTAACCGATGAGGTGGCCTAGTGATTTAAGATTTTGTAGGAAACTATCATTTTTCTGGGGTGATTGCAGGCCATATGCATTGGTTATAATTCATGCTTTGTTGGATCCTAGAGCTTTGTATTGTGTTGATAACATCCAGGTTGTGGAATAAAGCTATCCAAAGTGATTGTGGTCGGGTTCCAAATAATAGCAAGGCCTCATGTCGCTCCATTTGAGTCATTGAAAATACACTCGGTGCACCTCCAACAACGCACAAAGAGTTCCTCTACATTGGTGCAAGCACATTTTGTTTCCTGAAGTAGTATTATGTATGGTTGTTCTGCCATAATACAATTAGGGATAACTCTTTGTTTTGTCCTCCCATTGAGGCATCTTACATTCTAGGAGATAATCTTCATGAGGAAGAAGGGGGTGTGGGAGAAGAAGCCTACGGTGAGCTTCTGGATTTGGCCGGAGTTGATCATGTAACTGCCCACTTCACATATGATTTGTTGTGCGGATTTGCATCCTCTTCGTTTAACTTATTTGTGAACCTTTCTATAATCATTGTTGGTGTATGAATGTATCCCCAAGGTTCCTCCAGATCTAGATGTGGCCCTGGTAGTGGATTCTATATAGACTTTATGAACTTTATAGAGTTTTTTTGGGGGGAGGGATTGAAGATCTTTCCTATTGTAGGCTTCCTTAAGGAGGTCTAGGTCTATATCACCTAGATACTTCTCATTCACTAACATTTCTAGATCTGCTCCTTCCTCTGGTGGCAGATCAATGACCATAGTAGTAGGAGATGTGGTTTGGGCTAGTTGTTCCAGGACTGGTTCTTGTGTTTGTTGGGCCTTACCCTTTGTGCTTTCTTTGTGCGTTTTTTGGTGTGGATTTTCTACCTCCTGAGTGTCTGGCAGTTTGATGAGGATGTCGAAGGATTTGTTAATAAAGGTTTTCCTTCCTTGTCCAGGTCCTGGCTTCTGAGTAGTTGGCTTGTTTCGTCTCTGAACTTGGATAAAACCCTCTTTTTGCTTGCTTTGTTCTTCCTCTAATGGGTGCGGTGGGAGATTGAGAGGACAATCTCGATAGAGATGTCCATGTTCATGACATTTCCTACAATGGAAAGGAATGTGTTCATAATCTATGGCTTGTGTCCACTCTTCATCTTGATATTCTAGTGTTAGGGAGCCAGGCAGAGCTTTGGAAATATTCATATAAACACAAATGCGAGCATATGATGTATACCTTCTTTATCATGTTGCTTCTGAGGATTTGACATATATGCCCAAAGTGTTACCTATGCCAACAAGAATCTCCTCCAACCATAACTCCTATGGGAGAGAGTAAAGGCATATCCAAACCAGAGAAAAAGAGAAGTCCTCCTTTTTCAGGGCTAAGACAATCTGTCCAAAATAGTATATATAGGCCCTCTGAGTTGAAGAAATAAGGGTCGTTTTCAAAGATCCAGTCTTTATCTTCAAGATTGAGGAAGATGATTATGAAGAAGCTTTTTTATCCTAGTTGAAGCTCATAATGCCCCTTGGGGTTCCACCAGATCTTGATCCATTTCATTAGGTTCTTTTCTAAAAGCCAGAGTCCCATAAATTTCCCAATCAAAGCGTGTTCCTTCATAAACTAAGTATTTTCCCCTACTCACGCAGAACTGATGACGTATCTCAGTGTCGTATTAAACTGTGGGATACATTTGTCTAGCTCCCATATACGAGTCACTTTTGTATGGGAGGTGCCCACTTCCACTTTCATCTTTGTTGGCCCGTGATTCATCTTGAAGGAGTTGTTCTCTCATATGCAACGGTAGTTCAAATGTTGGGTGTGAGGCCTTGATTTTGTTGTGTTCATTGGCTGCAATACTAATGTAAGAGGGGGCTCACGCTCCCTCCGCTGTTGCCATAGTTGCGATGTCAGTGATTCGATTTGATGGAAAGATCTGTGTTGTTGTGTGAGGGCTTGGACAGGGGATTTAGATTTTTGATGGCGCTGCAGTCATGAAACCCTAGCAGAGTAGCTCTGATATCCAAGGATCTTACTATTATACATTTCCTCAATTTTATTTTCAACATAAACTAATTCTTGTTCTTCCTTCTCATTTTTTAGGTGAGCCTAGGCTGCAACTGCCTTCTTAATGTTCTTCAAGCTTCTACAAATTTGATACTTGCATATTCTCTAAGAGACTCATCATAATGGGCCCACTTTTCCTTGATGATATTCATGAACTCCTCTACCTTCAACTAAGCTAGGTTGAATTTGAAAGGATTGAGAGGCTTGTTACCCTCCTTACCGAATTCCAAAAACAATGGCATATGATCAGAGTCTCTCTATCTCGATCAAATCATTGCCTTACACTTACTTGATCACCCATTAAGGAATCTAAAATAAAAAAATATATCCAGTCTCTTTGTTATTCTATCATCCCCATCCTCATATTCCTCCATGTTGGAGAAAATTTAATTGGTTCCTTTCAATCCCACATCTTCCATTTTTTTATAATGAAATCAAACATAAGATCTGAATGAGTTGTAGGTACCCAAAACTTTATTCTACTCATATTGAAATTCATATAACCTCCTAATATTATTTCCCCCTACCTCAACAAGTCTTAAGAAAAAAAAAACCTTTCCCTACATATTTTCCCCCACCCTTCCCCACCCTAACAAGTCTTGAGTAAAAAGTTGGAGCTAGATATAGATTTTTATTCTTCACTGACTTGCATTATATGAGTTTATTCTTTTAACATTTTTCCCTAGAGAAATTAGGTTATTTTATATGAGTTTATTCTTTTAACATTTTTCCCTAGAGAAATTAGGTTATGGTTGTTCTCTAAGCTATGGTTGTTGGAGAAGGATACTTAAGATGACATTTTTATTGACAAATCTAACAAAATTTCATGTTGTAATACTTGATACCATCATTAGTCTCCACATTTATGCTCATGATATGATCTTATAAACCTTCGCTTAGGTCAACCTCTACACATTGTATGACACGGGTGTTAATGCCTTGTTTTTGAGAAATTTAACAAGAAGATTTACGATCTCTCTAAGAACTTCAATGTGTAACAAATAGACAGAAAGATTGAATAATCTCACTTAGGATTATGTAGACAAATATTTTAATATATTTGAACTCTGTGAACCATGGTGTGAGGAAAAAACAAGCATTACCCTGGAACCATGGTCCTCTTTCCATGATCAACCTTTATTCTTCCAAAGTATAAAAAATGACAATGAAAAACCTAAAGACTTATGGTCCTCTTTCCATGATCAACCTTTATTCTTCCAAAGTATAAAAAATGACAATGAAAAACCTAAAGACCAAAGCTTTATGACGAATGTTTTGTGCCATTTAATAATAAAACATTTGAAATGTAACACACCAATACTTTACTTTTGAGAATCGAGGTATAATTTAATTTATATGGTTAGAGTCTTTATCAACGTTTGTGTTTCCGTTTACGTGTTCCTTACTACTCTTCTATGAGACATCATACATTTGTATTTTTTTTTAATGCAAAACATTGTAGTGAGTATTATTAGCCAAAACACTATCCATTTTCAATTTATAATTAGTATAATTCGTATAACCAATCAAAGCATATAGTTTGATTTCAATCTATTGATTTGAACATGTGGTTTTTTGCAATCCCCTTGCAATTATGTAAATCAATTCGATATTTTAAGATAATGTAAAAATAAAAAATAAAATATTTTTTTTTTTAAATTAAAATAAATATTTTCAACCTTATATTTATTAATATTAATAAATCAAATTATTTGAAATTATTATTTTTAATTAATTAATTAAATTATTTATTTATTTATCTCTTCACAAAAATTTAAAGGAAAAATTTAAACAAAAATATATATTAATATTCCTTGTATTAAATGATATATTTTAAATTATTTATTATAGGATGGATTGTTAACATAATTATATAATGATAAGTCAATTTAGTATAGCTTGAGTTGTTGTGAGAAAAAGTTATTATCTTTCTTATTTGAGTTCAAATTCCACTTTGTGACATTCTTACTTTCATGAATTATAAACCTAGTCTTATACCTTGAAAAATCTAAGATTTAAGGGAAATATGTTGAGGGTGTGGGTTTAAGTATTGATGTAGGTGATAACTCATAAAATTTCAAAGTATAGAAGAATGTACAACTTATATTTTTATGTGTGTGTAAAAGACATAGAAAATAATAAGATATAAAACTAGAAATTTAGAAAAGCATATTTTAAAATTAAAATGTGATAGTATTAAACAAGTGTTGCATGGCAGCGGACTCCCTGCCAGGTTGGGATGGGAGTAAATGTGAGGTAGTAGAGACACGTGGGTAGAAAGTTGAAGTAGATGTGGTTTGCATGTAGAACATAGTAAAGTAAATATATAGTTTTATACACATGAAATATGTACTTTTATACATACAAAATATATACTTGTATAAAGTATATATTTAGATTTATACATATGAAATTTGTACTTTTATACAATATGGGGGTGAGATTTTATAGAGCATGCACGGAGCCATCATTGCATACTTAGCCAGTTTTTGGATCACGGGTTCTCGGGGTGGTGGGTTCAAAGTTGGGCCTCTTATGTTCTGTGGCCTACAAATAGCACCGATAGTTCCACGATATACAAAATGACAGGCAAAGTGGCGGACTATAGAAATTTATCAGAAATTAATAATGTCAGTTATACAATAGAATAGTAATAAGGTTTGTTACAAGGGTTCGTGGAGAAAAACACCAAAAAAATAGCATTGTCGAACTATTTTTCTTTAAAACTAAGGTTTTTCTTGGACAAAAAAGATATAGCATTACCGAATTGGTTTTCTTTGCACACATTTTACAAAGCATGGACAGAGCAGTCATTCCATACTTAGCCATTTTTTGGATTGCGAGTTCTCAGGCTGTCGGATTCAAAAATGGGCCTCTGTTGTTATGTGCCCTATACAAATTGACAAGCGGGATTGCGAACTATACAAACTTATTATAAAATAAATAATGTATGTTACATATCTCTGGAAATTACATCAACATTTAAAACATCAACGTCATTGAAGACCAAAAAATTAGCATACAATAGGAATTTTGCACCCAACAATTCTGTCATATACATGAGACAGTAATTTATAGAAGATTATAACA
>SNQJ01S0089358.1:7707-20016 GCA_010110895.2 Picea sitchensis
GGGCGGGGGGGTCCGGAATCCATTGTGGACCGTTGATTTAAGTGCCCTTCCCTAGGCTGTCCAGATCTACGCCAATGTTATTACCGATTCCGGACCCCCCCTCCTCGGTTAAAAGAAGAACGGTTGGGGGGGTCCGGAATGCTCTTTGCGCCGTAGATTTGGGCGCCACTATCTGGACCATCGAAAAGTGCATGGAACATAAAATCGGGAGTGAAGAAACATGAATTGGGGCAAAACTTTACGATAAGAGTATTTTTATGGGTTTTCCCAGACTTTTCACCTAGACACCACCAAGGGACCTCGACCAAACTATTCTTTAGGCACTTGAGACATGGTGCAACATTTTTCATACAGCTGGTTTTATTGGAATGGAGCAATAAAGAAACTAACCTACATGCTAACCTATCTTCCTACGACAGTTAACCCATATTAAACAATTGGGTTAAGAAATTACTGTACCTAGGGGCTATCTGACCAGGATTAGACAGTCGGTTCAGATTTATTCACTAATCTAACCTGAGGGATATCTGACCAGGATTAGACAGTCTGGTCAGATTTATTCACTACCCTACCAACATTAAATTTAAAAAGAACTTGGCCATGCTTGAAAGGTATGGCCAAGTTACTATTATTGCATGGGGCTTTCATTTCAATTCTTTTATGCCCTCTTTTCTTTTTCTTTTTTCTTTTCTTTTCTTTTCTTTTTCTTTTTCTTTTTTTTTTCTTTTTCTTTTTCTCAAATTATTTGCAGAATGAAAAATCATTTGTCAACAAAAATACTAGAAACAGATAATATCTCAGTCACCAGTTGATCCCCTAAATTATAGGGTGATAACAGCGGCTCCACCTGGGGATGGTACTTGCCCTGTTAAGTGCCAAGAATCCTGGTTCCTGTCATTCTGAACAAATCTGTATAGTAGCCTTCGTTGGTTTTATTCTCAAAAAGGGAAAAACAATGATCAGCAGCTTATGGCCTTCTCTTCGAGCTTCAACCAACTGACTAATGTTCCTCGCTCAGAAAATGCAAGTAAAAATGAAAATTAAAACGGTATGTACAGTGGAGAGTGAGCACTCAAATCTTCTACTGAGGTGGGACATAATGTTTCAACATTCTGCCATTCACAGGTGCTCCTGGCAGTTCTGACCCATCAGCATTGTTTAGAAAAAAGGCATTGCTTCCTCTGAAGGCTTGGATCGTGTATGGCCCTGTCCACAAATTATCAAATTTTCCATGTTTTCCCTTGTCTTCATTCCTAGCATCCCATCTCAATACCAAATCTCCTAGCTCAAAATCATCCTCCTTGGTTCGTTTGTCAAAAATCTTCTTGATATTTTCTTGGACGACCTGTGTTTTTTTGAAAACTTCTTCTCTAGTCTGCTGCAAATGGATCATCTGGTTGATCCTTCTCTGTGAGTCATTAGGCTCAGCTTGTACGTCTTGTAACAAATTCATGACAGGGACTCCCAAAGAAGTGGGGAAAACTGCCTCTGTACCATAGACCAACTGGTATGGTGACATACCAATTGACCTTTTGGTGGTCAGTCTATCGGCCCATAAAGAAAACACCAACTTATCGTGCCATGATTTATTGTTTTCCTGCAATGTTTTCTTGATGATATTTAGCAAAGTTTTGTTTGAAGATTCCACCAACCCGTTCCCCTGAGGGTAGTAGGCTATGGAGTGCCCCAAACCAATGTGGTACCGGTTGCAGAAATCGATGAGTTTCTTCGACCGAAAGGCAACTGCATTGTCAGTTATAATCTTTCTAGGACAACCAAAACGAGACAAAATATTATTTTCAATAAATTTGATAATAACAGAGTCAGTGGCTTGCCTGCTTGGTACTGCCTCGATCCATTTGGTAAAATAATTGGTGGCAGTAAGAATCCACCTGTGTTGGCCTGAAGAAGGTGGGTGTATTTCCCCAATGAAATTGAGCCCCCATTGTTGGAACGGGACCTCAACTAAGATTGGTTTCAGAGGTAGAGGGAGGAGCTTCCTTTTGCCTTCAAACAGTTGACATTGGCGACATGCTGTTACCTTCTGATGCACATCAGCGAACAGGGTGGGCCAATAGAATCCAGCTCTGAGTATTTTGTTGGCTGTGACCTTCCATTTCAAATGGCCACCACATTCTCCTGTATGAAACTCTTGCAACACTTTATCAGCTTCATCCTTCAGTAAACAATTTAACAGAATGCCTGCAGGGTATTTCCAATACAAATTTCCTTCTAGAATACAGAATTTCAAAGCCTTCAACTTTAAAAATCTAGCTTTAGTCTTAGTCAAACCAGGGGGAGCTTTTAAATTTTGTAAAATGAATATAAGGTCTGCATACCACGGAGAGTTGAGAAATACATCTCTAACGTTTGGAGTCACCATCTCGCTCTGTTCATCTGCCACATCTAGAAAATTAATGTCAAGAGCTTGGAAGTTAGATTCAACCATTAATTTAGCAAGGCCTTGGCCTTTGATTAGTTTTGTGGGCTTAATCTCTATATCGTATTCTAAAATGACAACAATCCATTTTCCCCTTCTTCCATCAGGGTTGTCCTGTGTCAAGATATCCTTTACTACCGTGTTTGGAACATAAGATATGGTATGGGAATGGAGAATGTAGACCTTGAAGTCCTTTATGGATTTTACCAAAGCAAAAGCTTGCTTCTCCATGATATTGTAGTTCAGGGCAGCATCTCTTAATGCTTTGCTGAAGAAAGCTATGGGTTGTTCATACCCTTCGTTGTTCTTCTGCAGTAATACTGTTGCTATAGTATGTTCAGAGGCGAAAGAAAAAAGATAGAAATCTTTAGTGAAATCGGGACTGATCAGCACTGGGGCCTCTGTGAGTGCTCGTTTGACTTGTTTGAAGGATTGTCTGGACTCAGAGTCCCATTTTATTTTTACGTCCTTTTTAAGCATGTTTGTAATGTTTCTAAGGAGTTCGACCAGATTGGGAATGAATCTTCGTAGAAAGTTAATTTGCCCGATAAAAGGCTGTAGTTCTTTAAGGTTTCTTGGGTGTTCTACCTTTAGTATGGCCTCGATTCTGCTGGGGTCTATTTTGATTCCATCCTTAGAGATGATATGTCACAGCAGTTTTCCTTCTTCTAACCCAAAAAGACACTTCTTAGGATTTAAAGAAATCCCAAACCTTCTACATTTCTCGAAAACTCGTCTAAGGTGTCGCAGGTGTTCATCATCAGATTTGGAAAAAACAGTCACATCATCTAGATAAACGAAAATAAACTTACTTGCTTCTTCCACGAAGGCGATATCCATTGCCCTCTGAAACGTGGCTCCTGCGTTCATCAGACCAAAAGGTATCTTCACATACATGAAAGTACCCCATGGTGTGGTAAAAGAGGTTTTATCTTGATCATCTGGGTGAACTAGGACCTAGTTGTAGCCCGAGAAACCATCAAACAGAGATATCCGACTGGACCCGACCACCCTTTGCAGGAGGTGGTCCATTTTTGGCAATGGGTAATTATCTTTCAGGGATACTGTGTTCAGATTTCGGAAATCTATGCAGAGTCTGATTTCCTCGGTTTTCTTACGTGTAGGGACTAAATTAGAGACCCACTTGGAAAAACACAGCGAGACTATGATCTTGGCATCATACATTTTCTATCAGAGGAAACAACTTGGGATTTATCCTCCTAAGTTTCTGCCTAAATGGTTTTTGATCTTCTTTTATGGGAATCCTGTGTTGTATGATGCTGGTATCATAGGCTTTCAAATCTTCATAGCCCCAAGAAAAAACATCAGAATATTCTTTAAACAATTCAATGTATTTGAGCTTTTTTTCTGGGGGTAAGGATTTGGACAGTTTGATCATTCTAGGTTTCTCTTCGGTTCCCATATTACATTCTTCTACCTCTTGTCCGCGTGCTTCAATTTTGGGTTTATTGGCTACATAGTTACAGTCAAACAAGTCTTCTAAAGGAACTAGACCTCTAGGCAAAATATTGCTCTTCAGCTGTAAAACTTCAGTGTCTATTTCCTCATCACCTAAATCTCCTGAATCTATGGTATTTACACTATCAAATTCAAAATCAGAATTATTTACATTTTCATCTTCACTTTCTAAATCTATATTTGCACATTCAAAGTCGTTTTTACATTGCAGAAAGTCATCGATCTGATCATCGTTTCCAAACACTTGCCAGTACCTGATATTGTCGGGATCTGTCGGTCTACATTTCACTTCAACAGTATATGGGCGAGTCGAGCGGAAAGGAATCTTACAGGTGGCTGCTGACGTAGCCAATCCATCAACCAGAATATTTTGTCCTCTCGGCATTACCTGCAAGTCAACTTCAGTAAAACACCTCAAGGCATCAAGAACAACATTCCTGTAGGCTCTAAGGCGTGGATGTTTAGCGGCGTACTCACCTTTGATTTGTTTGATTATTAATTCAGAGTCACCCCTTACCATTATCTTCTTAGCACCAACTTTTTTCAACAGCTTCAGACCGAGCATCAAAGCTTCATACTCGACAACATTGTTAGTGCACTGGAAATTCAATTTGTAGGAATGATTTTCTGAGTACCTGTTTCTGTGATTATGCAGCCATAGTCCCACTCTTGCTCCTTCTTTACTCACAGCTCCGTCAAAATCCATACTCCAGAAATCAGCGGGTAACTCTTCAGTTATCACGTTCTTCATTTTTGCTACCTCAATGCTTTCTAGGCCTTCGTCTTGACCAGATAGGTCTTCCATCAGCTGAGTATCTTACTCTTCCGTATCACCATCATTGTACAAGATAAACAAATCTAAATCAGAATGTGCAAAGTAAAGGGGGTAATTGTGCGGTTTTTCTTGGCTACTGACCATGTACTTCATCAGTGTTTCTCTGTATAGCCTCCTCTGTTGCCCAAACACTGGGATAGCGGCGTAAGACATATCCAGCTGCAGTGTTCCCTTCCACTTCTCCCCCCAAGACCAGGATAGCAACATTCCATACTTCGGCGAGATGTCTGCAACAACCACATCCATAACCATGCTCTTGGCAGGAATCTGAACCAAGGTGATGCACATGTCTTTAATCAAACCAATAAATTTAACTTTGCTGGAGTCAAATGAGTGTAAATCCTTGTATGGTCTAGTGACCTCCAATCCCAATTTTTCCATTACAGCTTTAGGAATCAAATTGTGGGAGGCAGCTGAGTCCAGCATAGCGTTATGCAAGATCAAGTCATGTATGTTTAGACTGATGTAAAAAGGGGCAACCTCACCAGTATCATCCCGACCATCCACTTCAGGTCCGAAAAGAAGTTCTGGATGATCATCAGTTAGGTTCACAGTGTCTGAATGAGTTACTGATCCAATGGTTAAGGCCTTTGTGCCTATGTCTAGTTCAATGGTCAGTGCTTTAATTACCTATGAACGATACCTGTCTATGTTCATCAGTTCTGTGAGTGGGATGGGAATTTTTATTTTGGCCAATTCCCCCTCCAGGATAAAGGGTGTGAGAGTTCTGCCTTGGTTCATCAGTTTTGGTTTGTCCACCAGATTCTTCGGCTCAGGAGTACTCGGTGGATTAATAGGTGGAAATTCGGGCTGTGATGGTATTTTCAAAATGGTGATGTTTTTCTTCATGGCAGTGTCTTCCTTAGTCTTCTCATGGATTTTATCAGCAGCAGTTTTCTCAGCAGCAGTCTTCTCAGCAGCAGTCTTCTCGGAAGTCTTCCCGGCAGATGGCTCAGGGGTCTCCTTGGTTTCACCTACCTTCTTTGTTTCAGTGAACTTCTTTGGAGAACTCCCTTCTGCCTTCTTACTCTGTAGATTGTACTGCCGATGTTCCTCCAAAATAGCGTTCTCAAAGGCCTGTTGTCCTGCATTTTCGGCTTCTTCACTTACCTTTGTTTGATTTAGCAGAAAGAGTTCATGCTCTTCTTGGGTGAGGAAAATAGCCTCATTTTCATGAATGACCATGAGGTTGATGTGTGTGTCTTCCAGTTCTTCAATCACTTCACCCTCTTCATCAACATAGTTTTCTTGTAGAGGAGGTCTGATCTGTTGATCAGGACCTCTCTGATCCATTTGATCACTGGGATCTCTCTGTCTGATTTGAGGAGGGTTTCTTCTGAAATTGGGGTTCTGAATATGAGGAGTAGGTGTGTTGTCTCTCGGAGGATTTCTGTCTGACACATTCACTCTTTCCAGCAATAGTTCCAATGTTCTGACCATAGAATCCCATTTGGAATTAGTGGTCGATGTGGAAGGTTCTTCTTTGATCGTGACTCTCTTTCTGTCCTTTGACGGGCCCTTTTCGCCAACAGATTGGCCTCCACACTTATAGCACTTTTCTGCATATCTGCTAAGGTGGTAGAGTTTCTTTCTCTTAATTGGTATGACATATCCGCATCAAATCCATCAGGGAATTTTATCAATGCCAGCCCCTGTGGAGGTTTAATTTCAGCTGGAATAGCATTGTATAGATTATTAAAACGGGTGCAGTAATCCTGTACTGACTCATCTTGATTTCTTCTTATAGTCTCGTATTCTGACAGTATCTAGAGAGGGTTTTTCTTTACCTCCCATTTGTCAAGAAAACTTCTTTAGAACGCGACAAGGTTAGGGATTGAGGCGGAGGGTAAGGCTTTGAACCATTTCTTGACGTCTCCTGTCAGACTTTGAGCGAACAATCTCATTTGGACGTCAACTTCGTCGAATTCTTGCAAATCAAAGTAGTCATTCATTTAGTCCACATGTTGTTGGGAGTTTAAAGGTCTGGTTGCGTCAAACTGTGGAAGTCTTGTTTGGTAGTCTTGGGGCATGGCATGTAGCAGAGCAGCCAACACCAAAGGAGCATATCGAGCTGCCATGATGAGTGGGGGAGGTGGGGCAACAACCTGAATGGTCGACGAGGTAGCGACTGAAGATGAGGGCGAGGAGGGACTGGATATTACTGAGGGAGTGAAATTTGGTTTAGACGTGGGAGACAAAAATTCAGGGGTTCGGGGTTGCAACACAGTTGGGTCAAAGATGAGTCCAGTCACAAAACTGTCAGAACGTGTTCTAACCAGGCCTTGTCGTGGACAAGTATCGAGATCAGGGTTTTGAGAGACAACAGGCTTCTATAAAAAGGGAAAAGACTTATGAAGGGGAGTATGACTCACTGAATCGACTGCTAAGGTCTTTCGCCTGAGCAACTGCTCGGGGTTATCTATCACTATCGCGTGTTCTGGGTTTGGATGAGATCGAGTATGAACTTTCTTGGAAGCCAGAACTATTTTTGGTTTTTTTTATATATATTTTTTAATTTTGCGAGTCTAAAAATAATATGTACAAAGTTTGATCAACCTCTAAACATTACTTTCTTCTCAAAGTTTAACGTTCTTTTTAGGGGAAAAAAATGTGAAATTATCAATTTTTTAGTTCTTCCCCAGTATGGTTGCCATTATGTTAGCACTCTGTAAATTTCCTAGAGGTTGACAAAGAAGGAATCCACAAAGGTAACTTTATCCAACCGCTTTTAAAGCTGGGATCTAGCCCTTCCAGCTTCAGAGAGGGATCTCTCTATATGATTTAGCTTTGTTTTTAATTTAGATATTAGGCTAGGTAAAGGAACAAGTAGGTTTTGTTGTAAAAGGGTTTTTGAGGTGGTTGAGACAGTCTACACCTCCATTGGGCTATGGGGTCTGTGTTATAATCAGTACGGGATACAAACCATAAACATAAAGAAAAACTCCCACAGGGAGAGATAATATACTCACTGGATCTTTAATAGCTTAAATGATGGACAGAAGAAAAGATGAGAAAGACACATTCAACTAAGAAGCAGTTAAGAATTTCTTAATTGAAAACATCAGAAGATAAACATTCAAATCTTTAAAGTCGGAAACAGGGTATCCAAGATAAATCCTGCAACATACGTTACTCTTAAAGATTAGTTTCAGAAAAAAAAATGGTCACAAAGCAAGGATAACATTTAACTTATAGAATAAACATCACCAGTCAATACACGCAAGAATCCTGTAAAGTGCTTCCTCTTTATTAATGGAAGATCTCTTCAAAAATGGTTACATTCTTATAGTGCCAGGGTGTGAAGGTCAACCACCCTCAACACCTCAAAAAGTGAAGTATTTATAATTTCAAATTACAAACGTTCCTGTCATAACTGATCAGGATGTGTTCATTCTATTTTAAGCCTAACTAATTTAACTAATCAAACTGATTGATGACTTGGTACAACTGCATGCGGAATTTCTGGGGTACGCCGTTGGCGATATTATTTCACAACCTCTTCTGACTGGACGGGTGACTGGACCTGGACAACTCATCTGCTAATCAAGAAGATCGCAAAGTTCCTCCCATCTGAGATGACCAGGCACAATGATTTTGAGCAATCTCCGATAAACCTCATCCATCTCCATATATTTGGTGAAAGTGGGCTTAGTGAGGAAAATATATCGAATCTCATGTTGGATGTTGATGTCCAACTGGAGCGCGTCTAGGAATGATTTACCGGTGATGCTCCCTTGTATGCCATCAAATTTTGAATTATCTTTAGACACTTCAGCCAGTCTCTTTTTGTAATCTGGAAGTGTCATCAGTTTATCATTAACAACTTTCAGACCTGGGAGACCTTTCTTCTGGAGAGTCTTGATCTTGCTGAAGAATTTTTGTAGTCCCTGGTCCATGATCTGAACTTTTTCTTCTAGTTGAAGCAATAATCAACTCTTGGTCAAAACTCTTTTGACCTCAAGGATGGTTTCCATTCTGTCCTCGATCTTCAACTCTTCTAGCTCTTCTCAGGTTTTAGAATTTAGGAATTTAATGATCTCATTTGCCTGAGTTGGTCTGTCTCCTAATTCTATTCTGATATTTTCAATGGCTTGTTTTCTCCTGTGGACCAACTTGTTTTTCTCAAACATGATTTGGATCATGGGCCAGATTTTATTTATGGACTTTGTGATGTTTGTCCATACGTTCTCTTTGACCTCAGCCAAAGTCTTCCCTGCCACTGTTTGTTTTTGGAGCTGTTGTAGTTCCTTCCTTAGCTGCTCAGTTATTTGCTTTTCTTTGGATAGGCTGGTTTAGAAAGAAGTTTTGAGTTCCTGGAGATTCTCAAATTCTTTCCTCAGCCTACTGATTTCTATCTCTTGCAGGTTCATTTTCTCCATGGATTTGGCAAGGTCGGTTGTCCCTTCTGGTGGTGTCACTGGTGTTGCAGATGGAATTGTCGTTACTGCTGTTGTGCTAAATCTTGCAATTAGGATAGCACTCAATGGAATGGCTTATATAGACTTCAGCTGCTCTTTCTCCTTTAGCAGTTTCTCCATCTCTGCTTCCATTTCTTTGAGCTGGGCGTTCTGCTCCATGAGCAGCTTAAGAATTTCATCCTTCTCACCTTCTTTCTCTGCTATCTCCTTAGCCTGTGAGTCTTCTGTGGGAGGGAGCTTCAGCTGTTTCCTTAAGGAGGCAATATCTGTATTTTTCTTCTTTATCATCTCTTCTGCAGCTTTGACGTTCGAGGGATCATAGATGATATTTAGGACCAGCTCCTCCAAAGTTTTAATTCTATTATCCTTGGCGAAGGATGAGATTTTCTCCAGCTTGAGCTGCGTTTGAGAATTGTTCAATGATACCTGAAATTTTGCTGCTGAGGCTGAAGCATGTGCCAATGTATGGAATACCATCTCCCCTATCTGTTTATGCAAATCCATCTGATCTGCTGGGTGCACGTCCTTCGTCTGGAACTCGAAAGTGGCTCTTTTATAGTCTGTAATTACCTTGGGATCTGGTACCTGCGCCTGGAGGAAGGCCATGTGCATCCTGCCCTTTTCTGTGTCAAATGCGAATAGTAGCCTGTGTTGCGCAGTTGACGTTTTCTTTCGAAACTGAGCATAGGTGCTGGTGGTAAGAGTCTGATTCTTTTTCTTAATCATCTCGTACTTCTCGAAGATGCTCAATTTGGGTCCAGTCTTTCCTGGCTGAGTGCTTAGGGGAGAGTCTGTGGATTTCTTCGATACTGCTGGGGTGATGCCCTGATAAAGGCTCGAACCAAAAGGTGGAATGAGCGGCTTGATTATTGTGGTAGTTAATGTTGAAGGAAGGGCTTGTTGTTCTACTATCGTACCCGACACTAAAACTGTCTTGGGCCTCTTTGTATGTAACTGGAACTCTTCGGATGACACCTCAGTGACAGGCGGAGATGAATCATGTCGAGGCCTTTTTTCCTTAGGCACTTGTGGTGTGGAAGTTGGAAGTACAGTGGTTGGGGGAACCTATTGTTCCACTTCGAGCAAGGTGTCAGGCACCCACACTGTCTGATTGGAAAATTTTTTGATTTCGGGCTTGGACTCGTGAATATACGGGATGTTTTTATTCTTTGTCCGCATTTCTGAAATGACCCCGCATGGATCATAACGCCATGGGAAACTCATAAAGAGTTTCATTTCTCTCAACATTCTGTCAACTTCTTCCCCGACGCCTCGACTGTTGCAAATGAAGGAGCCAATTTGCCCCTTGATCCGCAACTGCTGTTTTTTCTTCAGGGATACAAAGTGGATGTCATCTGAGTTCATGATCTGCCTGATATACTCTAATGCAAAGATTCTTACCGGCACATACTTTGGCATCTTGTAGGGTTCCAATTCACACCCGAAAACTCTGATCTCGGTGTGGTTTTGATACAGGTACCAGTCTCCTGTCTTTGTGTTGTCCGAGAGATGCAAAATTATCTGGAATTCGTCGTTTATTCGTGGCTCAGGCCTGCCACTCAACATGCTTACCACAGGGTGGTAAAACAGATCAATGAATGCTTTGAAGTCATATTCTGTAGAGTTGCGCTTCAACAAAGAGATCCATGCTGTTATTGGCTGAGGCCTTCTGTCTACGTCCATTTTCTGCATAGAAAAACTGAATTTATCGGCTTGATAAAAAACGAACATGTAGGCCAATATGGACGAATATCTAAACATGCCCTCCGTGCCAAAGTTCACGAATTGTTTGTGAATATTGTCGGCCAAGAAGGTACTGAAATCAAACTGTGTTGTAGGTTTTTCATCATTGGAGAAAATGGATAGAAAACCCAGGATGGGCTCATCTACCCATTGGTCGAAATAGTAACCTAACAGGGCACAGAAGAGGAAATGATTTGGTTTCCCTTGGTGGAGAACATGGATGACGGGTAGGGTGGATTGGTGGAAGGGAATTGAGAAGAGGTGGGAAGGAACAACTCGAATATATGAGCTCTCTAGGGAAAAGTCATTTTTTGATACAACTCGGTAAGGATCTCTAGGTTGAAAGGAGAAACAGAATCAGCACGGGGGATTTGCATTATTTGGTTAATGTCTTCGGGAGTGATAAAGAACAGGACGTCTCCGGATGAGGAGACGACGACCCTCTGGTAGGGAATATAATGTGCTTGGCATTTGAGGGAGAATTTGGGGAAGTGGTGGATCTGGGGAAACAGGTACAGGGGCAAATTGGATTCCCAGAGCCCAATTTCATTGCTCTAGTCAAGGAACACCTCCCGGAGCCATGACTGGAGGTCCGAAAAATCAAATTCACATTTGGCATCCGCGATTAACCTGTCTTTGTCAACCAATGGGATTTTGTCCAGGACAACAGGAGGAGGAAGAAAAGGATTCTCTTCTCCTTCCGCTGGTCTTGGCTTTGGTGCCATCTCTGCGACAATACCTTCAATAAACATGATGTTAGTGGGGTCGACTGACTGTGGATGAAGGTGATGGAGAAGCAATGGAGGCTTTAGAGGTAATTTTTCTGGCGTGATGGACAAATAGTGAATAATGGGGAAGAACGATAATTTTATTTAAAACCGGGGTCGATCGGGCGCGGGAGATAGCTCAGCAGGATAACGGGTATGTTATCCGGTAATAAATGGACAACGGGCCACTTGGGGGTGGGGTGGCAGGTGACGATGGCCAAAACATACAGACAGATGACGTGGTTGCTGATGATTGGAGGTAAAAGTCGCAATAAGGGGTTGTTCATGAGTGAAAGGGTACGGTACTGACAGTAGGGACTGATGACAGTTATGGGATAGGACACACCCGGGAGCAAGTGGAACAAGTGGGAGATGATGTCCACTAATGACGAGAGCTGTCAGATAGCAGATGAAGATTTGACTTCAGGACCAATAGGATGACGCCACATATGACCAGGGGCTCGCCAAAGGAGATAACCATTCCGGACCCCCCCCCTTTGGTTAAAGGCAGAACATCGGGGCAAGGGGGGGTCCAAAAACCTTTTTAGACCATTGATCTGCGCGCCCGTTTCCAGGCTGCAGATATTAGCGTTCTCTTTAATACTCATTCCGGACCCCCCCCCCCCC
>SNQJ01S0089358.1:20051-33238 GCA_010110895.2 Picea sitchensis
ACCGTTGATTTAAGCACCCTTCCCTGGGCCATCCAGATATGCGCCAATGTTATTACCGATTCCGGACCCCCCCCCCTCGGTTAAAAGAAGAACGGTCAGGGGGGTTCGGAATGCTCTGTGCACCATAGATTTGGGCGCCACTATCTGGACCATCGAAAAGTGCATGGAACATAAAATCGGGAGAAAAGAAACATGAATTGGGGAAAAACTTTAGGATAAGAGTATTTTTATGGGGTTTCCCAGACTTTTCACCTAGACACCACCAAGGGACCTCGACCGAACTATTCTTTAGGCACTTGAGACATGGTGCAACATTTTTCATACAGCTGGTTTTATTGGAATGGAGCAATAAAGAAACTAACCTACATGCTAGCCTATCTTCCTACGACAGTTAACCTAGATTAAACAGTTGGGTTAAGAAATTACTCTACCTAGGGGCTATCTGACTAGGATTAGACAGTTGGGTCAGATTTATTCACTAATCTAAACTGAGGGCTATCTGACCAGGATTAGACAGTCTGGTCAGATTTATTCACTACCCTACCAACATTAAATTTAAAAAGAACTTGGCCATGCTTGAAAGGTATGGTCAAGTTACTATTATTGCATGGGCCTTTCATTTAAATTCTTTTATGCCCTCTTTTCTTTTTCTTTTTTCTTTTCTTTTTCTTTTTTCTTTTTTTTTAATTTTTTTATTTTTTATTTTTTATTTTTTTTTTATTTTTTTTCTTTTTCTCAAATTATTTGCAGACTGAAAAATCATTTGTCAACAAAAATACTAGAAACAGATAATATCTCAGTCACCAGTTGATCCCCTAAATTATAGGGTGATAACAAGGTCTTTGAGGCTTCATACCAGGAGGGTGTGATAGAACGCTGCAGATTCTGATAGCCAGTGCATTGAGGCACTTCTAAACTCTGCGGATTCAGACAAAGACATGCCAGGTGGGCACAGAAGCTAAAATCATTAACATCGGAGGAAGACCTTTAAGGTTGTTGAACACCTTAGGAGGCAAGGCTGTGGAGAAACACAGTTGCAGATAGAATCTCTGAGGAGTTCTGTAAAACTCTGCCAGGTGGGCATTGAGTAGGTGTAAGGGAGTGCACAAAGGAACTCTTTGAGTTCATAAATAGAAGAAGAATCCAGGGAAGGATCTTCATAGGGTTGTCGAACACCCTGATTACTCAACAATAAGTTGTTTGAGTAGAAGGATATCCAGGAGGGCATCTAAATTCTCCATCTGAGGGAGAAAGGAAAAAGGACGAGTTTCCTTGGAGGTCAAAGATACAGGAAAGCTCAGGATGGATAACACCTTGTGTGCGCAAAGGTTCTGCAAAAAGTGCAGAAGTTGTAGAATCCCTCAAGGATTTGAGAGTAAAGCTCAAGAGAGCTAGTGCTTTGAAGTATTGGAAGAAGGCATAGCAACGTTGGTTTGCTAGTGGACCAGTTTTGTGAAGGCATATTTTCTCATTTCACAGGAGTGTTAAGGAGGAATTGAACATTCAGAGTTCTCCGTGGAGAATTCACGAGGTTTCGAGAACCGTCAGATCTTGCAGAGGAGCAGGGAAGTTACGGTAAGCATTTTTCGAAGTGCAATATCGGGAGAATCGGACCGTAGGATCTGAACAAACAAGGGTCGTTGGATCACCCATGTATATCTCATTTCAAGGTTTCATGAGTTGAAGGGTTGAAACCTTTGCATCAAGACTCGCGAGGTCACATGGTGTGAAGTCCCAAAATAGCTAGAGAATCTGAGCCGTCCGATTGGAAGGACACGTGTCATGAGATCCTCTCTATTGGGGATTCAAACATCGGGGTTCAGAAGAGGAAGTCCTTCGACTTCATGAGTGGAAAAGTTGCAAAGAGGATCAGGATTGTCCATCTGAGAGTGGACAGGTGGCATACTTGCCGACACGAAGGTCAACCCTTCATTGACCAATTCGGGGTTTTGTGGGTTGAAGATTCGAAATTTCAGCATCAGGACTTACGAAGTCGCAAGGTCCGAAACTCCAAAAAAAAAGGCAAGAAGTTCCATCGTGGGACCCGCGTTGATGACCTGTCATAAATTCACCATTTTGGAATATCGGAGGATAAGAGGTCGAGACCTTTGTCCTGAAAGTCCCGAAGTCATGAAACCACGAGCAAATCATAGTCGTCCATTAGGAGGAGGACAGGTGGCAGAGATCAAGGATCTTGCGAACTCGGAGGTTCGCAGGGTGAGAGCCTAAGAGTTGGGTGCTCCGACTCACGAAGTCATGAAATCATGAGGAGTGAGGATAACCGTCGGATCCAGGTCACGGGAGCACCGTTGGATCAGGAACCCCATCACATTTTGCGTGTTCGGGGGTTCGGAGGTTGAAAGGAGTTGCTTTCAACATCAGGAGTTGCAAAGTGCCAAGAGCCAAGGCACAGAGGGGACACGTGGAAGAACCACACTGTGGTCCCAGGAATTAGACCGACAGACACACATCACATATTGGAAGGAGTCAACACTCCGCTGACTTTTCACGTCTCAGGGATTTGCGAGGCAAGAGTACGTGAGCTTGACGGTGAAACTCGCGAAGTGGCGAGTAGCGAGAGGCACTGACATTTAAGCCTAACTGGTGGTCACACACAAAAGGTTCTGACAGAGAAAGAGCCATAACCATTTCGCGATATTGAGTATCACAGATTTGAGAAGGAAGAGTCGGGAGTCACGACTCGTGAACTCGTGAGATTGCGAGCTGCGAAAAGGACCTATGGATCGACAATTTTCAAATTTCAGCAGGAAGTCAAAAGGAGTCGCTTCGACTCAAGGGTTTAAAGAACGATCCTGTGAGCGGATCTCGACACTTAGTGACTCCTGATGTCGAAAGCAACTCCTTTCAACCTTTGAACCCTCGAACACACGAAATGCGATGGGGTTCCTAATCCAACGGTCCTCCCATGACCTGGATCCGAAAGCTATCCTCGCTCCTCACGATTTCGTGACTTCATGACTCAGAGAACCCAGCTCTTGGGCTCTCACCCTGCGAACCTCTGAGTTCGTGAGATCCCTTGATCTCTACCACCTGTCCTCCTCCTAACATATGGCTACGATTCTCTCATGGTTTCACGACTTCGGGACTTTCGGGACAAAAGTCTCGACCTCTTATCCTCCGATATGCCGAAATGGTGAATTTTCGACACGTCGTCAACGCGGGTCCCACGATGGAACTTCCCACCTTTTTTTTTAGAGTTTCGGACCTCGTGACTTCATGAGTCCTGATTCTGAAATTTTGACTCTTCAACCCATGAAACCTCGAATTGGTCAATGAAGGGATGACCTCTGTGTCGGCGAGTATTCCACCTGTCCAATCTCAGATGGACGGTCCTGATCCTCTTCATGACTTCGCCACTCACGAAGTCAAAGGACTTCCTCTTCTAAACCCCGATGTCTAAATCCCCGATAGAGAGGATCTCGTGACACATGTCCTTCCAATCGGACGACTCAGATTCTCTTGCTATTTTGAGACTTCTCACCGTGCGACCTTGCAAGTATTGATGCAAAGGTTTCGACCCTTCAACTCATGAAACCCCAAAATGAGATATACGTGGGTGATCAAACGACCCTTGTTGGTTCGGATCATACAGTCCGATTCTCCCGAGATTTCACGTCGAAAAATGCTTACCGTAACTTCCCTTCTCGTATGCAAGATTTGACGGTTCTCAGAACCTCATGAATTCTCCACGGAGAACTCCGATCGTTCAATTCCTCCTTAACACTCCTGCGAAATGAGAAAATATGCCTTCACAAAACTAGTCCACTAGAAAACCAACATTGTTGCACCTTCTTCCAATACTTCAAAGCACTATCTCTCTTGAGCTTTACTCTCGAATCCTCGAGGGATTCTACGACTTCTACTCTTTTTGCAGAACCTCTACGCACATAAGGTGTTATCCGTCCTGAGATTTCCTATATCTTCAACCTCCAAGGAAACTCGTCCTTTTTCTTTTCTCCCTCAGATGGAAAATTTAGATGCCCTCCTGGCTATCCTTCTACTCAAACAACTTATTGCTGAGTACTCAGGGTGTTCGACAACCCTACGAAGATTCTTCCCTAGATTCTTCTTCTATTTCTGAACTCAAAGACTTCCTTTGTGCACTCCCTTACACCTGCTCAATGCCCACCTAACAGAGTTTTACAGAACTCCTCATAGATTCTGTCTGCAACTGTGTTTCTCCACAGCCTTGCCTCCTGAGGTGTTAAACAACCTCAAAGGTCTTCCTCCGATGTTAATGAATTCAGCTTCTCTGCCCACCTGACACGTCTTTTTTTGAATCCACAGAGTTCAGAAGTGCCTCAGTGCAATGGCTATCAAAATCCACAGTGTTCTGTCACACCCTCCTGGTATGAAGCGTCAAAGACTTGTCAAGCCTAAAATCAAAACAACTTCCTGCAAATGTCTAGCATACATCTACAACATAAATTGAACACACACAGACAATCATTCAACACAGGAAATATGCAAGAAAAACTGTTGTTTGTATTAAATGGCAAATGCCTATTTTTTTTACAAGGTGTTCCTGAGCACAACCTGTAACAAGGTCTCGGTTCCTTCTCTTGCACACTCACTCTCTCTTGTGCATCCTCCCACTATTACAACTTACTCAAAATGAGATCGAAATTGATCTTTTACATGAGGGGGATCTTCGAGCTCTTCCTTCCAACCTACCTACCCTATTCAATAGCATTGAATGGGCTGTCTAGTCTGCAAATTAGATCTAGATATCATCCTTCAAACATTAAGGGCCCATCTACCTACAGCCTATGCACATAGAACAACCTCACGGATCAATAGCCTAAGACATTAAATTACATTCAAATTCAAAATGGAAGAAGAGGGTTGTGCCTCTCTTCAGCTTTGAATGCACACGCTGACATGGCTGGCTGGCTTGCTGATGTGGAGAGATGCTCCTGCATCAATTTTTGAGCTCCATGAGATTCTACATGATTGTGTAGGAATGGAATAGGTGACCACATTTTCCATCCGCTCCCGATGCATGGTTTAGTAAATTGGACCCCTAAATCCAAATGTTGCATTGCTTGTTACTGAGCAAAGCACTAGTTATCCAAACCGATGAAAAAAAAACTTCTGAGGGGTTGGAATCGGGAGTGAGGGGTCCTCTAGCTAAAATCCTATGCCAGGAATCCAAAAGAGACGACGGTTCCTTAATATGAGACTCAGTTTTTGTTTTATGCCCAGTTGCAAGTCGTATCCCAAACCATTTCGGGGACTCTTGGCCAATTCCCGCTCAGGGCATAAAATAATAACGGAGCAACATTTTTGAGTTCCGTGAGATGATGAAAGGTTGTTTAGGAATGGACTAGGTGACCAAATTATCCATCCACTCCCGAGGCATGGTTTGGTAAAATGTTGCATTGCTTCAAACTGAGCAAAACACTAGTTCTCGAAATTAATGATTAAAGAAACTTCTGAGGCATGGCACCCATGAGTGAGGGGTTCTTTAGATGAAATCCTATCCTAGGAATCCACCGGCGTCAATGGTTCCTCAATCTGCTCGATATTTGTTATATGCCTAGTTGCAAGTCGCATCCCAAGCCATTTTGGGGACTCTTGGCCAATTGCTCCTGAGGGCATAAAAACCTAACAGAGCAACATTTTTGAGTTCCATGAGATGTTGCAATATTTTTTAGGAGTGGAATAGGTGACTATATTTTCCATCCGCTCCCAAGGCACGTTTTTGTAAATTGGACCCCTTAATCCAAAAATGTTTTTTTGCTTCAAAATGAGAAAAACACTAGTTCTTGAAATCAATGAGTAAATAAAATTATGAGGCATGGCACCTGGGCGTGAGGGGTGCTCTAGCTGAAATCCTATCCCAAGAATCCATCGAAGTTGACAGTTCCTCAATCGGAGTCTCAGTTTTTGTTTTATGCCCAGTTGCAAGTCGCATCCCAAACCATTTCGAAGACTCTTGGCAATTCCTCCTTGGGGCATAAAATCCTAACGGAGCAACATTTTTGAGCTCCATGAGATTATACATGCTTGTTTAGGCATGGACTAAGTGATCACATTTCCCATCCACTCCCAAGGCATGGTTTTGTAATTTGGACCCCTAAATCAAAATGTTGCATTGCTTCTTACTAAGAAAATCACTAGTTATCGAAATCGATGAAAAAAACAACTTCTGAGGGGTTGGAACTGGGAGTGAGGGGTAATATAGCTAAAATCCTATGCCAGGAAACCAACAGAGATGACGGTTCCTCAATCCGAGAATCGGTTTTCATTTTATGCCCAGTTGCAAGTCGCATCCCAAACCATTTCGAGGACTCCTGGCCAATTCTCGCTTAGGGCATAAAAGACTAAGGGAGCAACATTTTTGAGTTCCGTGAGATGATGAAATATTTTTTAGGCATGGAATAGGTGATCAAATTATCCATCCGCTCCTAAGGCATGGTTTCGTAATTCAGACCCTTAATCCAAATGTTGCATTGCTTCAAACTGAGCAAAACACTAGTTCTCGAAATCAATGATTAAAGAAACTTTTGAGGCATGGCACCCATGAGTGAGGGGTGATCTAGATGAAATCCTATCCCAGGAATCCATCGAAGTTGATGGTTCCTAAATCCGAGTCTCGATATTCGTTGTATGTCCAATTGCAAGTCACATCCCAAACCATTTCGAGGACTCTTAGAAAATTTCTCCTGAGGGCATAAAACCCTAATGGAGCATGATTTTTGAGTTCCATGAGATGTTGAAAGATTGTTTAAGTGTGGAATAGGTGAATATATTTTCCATCTTCTCCCGAGGAACGGTTTCGTAAATTGGACCCCTTAATCCAAATGTTCATTTGCTTCAAACTGAGAAAAACACTAGTTCTCGAAATCAATGAGTAAATAAACTTCCAAGGCATGGAACCCAGGAGTGAGGGGTGCTCTAGCTGAAATCCTATCCCAAGAATCCATCGGATTCAACGGTTCCTCAATCTGAGTCTTGGTTTTCAGTTTATGCCCAGTTGCAAGTCACATCCCAAACCATTTCGGGGACTATTAACAATTCATCCTCGAGGCATAAAATCCTAAAGGAGCATCATTTTTGAGCTCAATGAGATTTTTCATGCTTGTTTAGGCATGGACTAGGTGACCACATTGTCCATCCACTCTCGATGCACGGTTTCATAAATTGGACCCCTAAATCCAAATGTTGCATTGCTTCTTACTAAGCAAAGCACTAGTTATCGAAATCGATGAAAAAAACAATTTTTGAGGGGTTGGAACCAGGAGTGAGGTGTTCTCTAACTAAACTCATATGTGAGGAATCCAACATAGATGACGGTTCCTCAATCCGAGTCTTGATTTTCATTTTATGTACAGTTGCACGTTGCATCCCAAACCATTTCGGGGACTCTTGGCCAATTCCCGCTCAGGGCATAAAAGACTAGCAAAGAAACATTTTTTAGTTACGTGAGATGCTACAAGATTGTTTAGGCATGGACTAGGTGACCAAATTATTCATCCTCTCTCGAGGCATGGTTTCATAAATTGGACCCCTTAATCCAAATGTTGCATTGCTTCAAACTGAGAAAAACACTAGTTGTCAAAATCAATGAGTAAAGCAACTTCTGAGGCATGGCACCTAGGAGTGAGGGGTTCTTTAGCTGAAATCCTATCCCAGTAATCCATCGGAGTGGATGGTTCCTCAATCCAAGTCTTGATATTCATTTTATGCCCAGTTGCAAGTCACATCCCAAACCATTTCAGGGACTCTTGGCCAATTTCTCCCGATGGCATAAAAACTAACTAATTACATGTCTCTGTCAACTAACTACTATATCTTACTGCCTTGAAAAAAGACTACACCAATTTCAACTACACATTGAGTTTAACAACCACTACTTCCTACATAAAAATGTGGGTTTCACTATTTCTAACCATCGCCATAACTAACTTATTCTTCAACTTGGATTGAACAAAACTAATATGTGTATAGTTCTACTCTTGGCTTGAACAAAACTAATATTTGTATAATTCTACTCTTGTATTGAACACAACTGATATTTGTATAGTTCTACTATTTGCTTGCCTTAGAGATATTTCTAGCTAAAGCACCCAATATTTGCAAGACACCAACTGATGGTTGGATTTATTACTCCATAACATTGACCCTCATCTTCAATGGACATTTCTTATAATAATTCTAATTTGCACAAATCCAACAAACAACAACCTTAATACTATTTTTTTCTTAGATCCATATGATAAATTTATCATGTCCTTAGTGTTATCACATTAATATGTCCTTAATATGTCCAAAATCAAGAGGGATATCACATTAAATTAGGTGGTTGACCACTAATATTGGTAATTGCACCCTAGTCTAATTGTGCATCCAAAAATAAAGATATAAATTTTTTATTTAGAAATTTGAATATGATGATGGACTACTAACTAACAACACGTGCACATGCAACTGTAGGTACAAAAAATAGGTATCTGTCGGATATTTCTTCATCGAGTGAGGAAATCTTAGGACAAATAGAGGCTAGAAATGCAACTGCATCTTGTAGATATGATAAGCAAACAAGGACCAGAGGTGAAAAAGTTAGAATAAAATTTTGTAGACACATGGAATTATTTCTTTCCAAAGGAGGATCATGCTCTTATGATGATGAGAGCATAGGAGACATAGAGGTTCCACTCAGGTATAAGCATCTGGTGAAACAATGGGTACCTAAGGAACTACCTCCTATAGATGTTGAGTTCGTTGTCAACAATAGGACATATCACATTGCACCATCCTCCCTGCATGGCTTGGGGCTATTTTCCATGGATGGAATAATTGTAAAATACGATACAGTAACTGAATTGATGGACTATGTTGGAACATGTTACAATTATAATGATTGGATGCGGTTGGTCCGGTACATGCGAATTATGCGTAGATATGCACTCGCTGCAAATTATATACAACTAATAAAGAAGGATAAAAATAAGGGAGTGACTATCTATATTGATGTAAGGCCTAAAGATTCTGGCAATATCGCAGGATTTATAGACAACATACGACCCGGGACAACAAACAAACAACCGAATTACATATATGAGGGACATGAAGAGAATCGGGTAGTCCTATGTGCAATATAAAGATAGCTCCTGGGGAAGAGTTATTAGTGGATTACCATTTGAATCGAATAGAAACATTGACTAATAGTGTGCAGGTTCTTATGCAACACCTATTTAAGAAACGTCTACTTATTGCATTACATTGTTTTATTATCTTTAACATTTTTTTTTGTTATCATTAACAATTTTTTAAATATTTGGGGGTTCTAATTATATTATAATGTGGCAGGATGATTGTGGAAAAGGGCCAACTGTAGAACATGTAAATGATTATCAATTTCCACTTTCATTTTACGTTGTTTTTATTATTTGCTTATATAATTTTATTGAAATAACATTGTTTTTGTTGAAATTATATGTAGTCCACAGGCCATGTTGATCATGATTTCGCCGACAAGGATGGGTTTTATTCATCCATTGATCCGATGGTCTTAATAAAAAAAATATCATTAAAGCTAACAAGGAACTTGATAGCTTCTTAGATCATCCAGATCAAACTCCCAACGTCAAAGCAAATATCAAGCTCCTTATGTCACAACTTAACACATATAAGTTAATAACCATAATTTAAAGTGTTTTTTTTAATGTACTCATATGTTCAATTATGATACTTTGTTCTTTAACTTTTACATTATCTCACGAAAAAACATTTTCTTTTTTATAAAGACGATTTTGGAGCATATGCATCCCGATGTTGGTAGTAGGGGCGCTATAGAGACACTATAGAGTCCTGATGTGGGCGATCATACAGCAGCTAGAGTACTATTTACTTCTCCATCTTCCACACCTAATTTAGATATGAGCCATGACACACACCGCCAGACATCCACACCTTGATCAGATTCTAGAGATGGTGGCAGAGATGAGGATCATGGTGATGTGGTTGAGATGGTTGCATTTCCTAGAGCTAGACGTGTGACAAGCATAGGGACCCTTCCGTGCACATTTTTGGTCGATGATAATGGACTTCCATTAAAACAATCAAGACTCCCAGGTAGTTTTAATTCATATTTTAATCATTTAATGTTGTTCTTCTCATACATAAATCATCTAGATTATTAATTTTAAATTAACGATCATATCTTTTTGTCTGTAGGAAATGACCTTTTTTACAGGCACCTAGAGAGAAAGGCCTTGTTGATTTTTTTGGAAACCTTATGCATGAGGTGGAATTTCTAGAATTCCAACCTCAAAAAGGAACTTATGGATTATCTTTAAATCCTATTTGGAGTAGACACATTCAATAAAAAAGCGGTCACCTTTGCAATGGGTGAATATTTAAAATATACGTGGGATGTTTATAGATGAATATTGGTAGGAAATACTAGGTAGGAGCATCCTCCCTCAATTCCAGAGAGGGAGTGGAAGGCCATCATTGATGATGCAAAAGAGAAGATTTTGAAAAAATTAGGAGAACAAATAACTGGTACACCAAGGTAAATTACAATTTTTTGATTTCAATACCAGCTTTATTTTTCTTTAGATCTAAATAAAAGTGTGGTTACATATAGCATACTTGAAAATTTTGATGATAGGTTGCCTGAAACTTCGAAGGAAACCAAAGCAAGGATTTACAAACACGGCCAACACAAGATAGGCCATCGTGGCTAATCGAGGTTACAGTCATGAATCGTAAGTACCAAAACATATTAAGAATATTATTTGTATCACCTTACAACTTTAAGGTAATTTCATTCAAAAACATTAAAACACCATGCCCTTATGCAATGCAGGGCGACGACTTCAGAACTGAAACCACGGAGGAAGACCTCCAACTTAGTTACAAGTATGCCTATAAAGTCGTGGTTGAACGTAAGAAAATCATGGGGCATACCCCAAGATCCAATTTGCGGGATAAGGTAAATAAAAATCAGTCCACATTAACCTTTCATTACTTATAAAATATGTAAATGTTTGATATCGTCCATAATTTAATGTCTTACTTTGTTTTAATCAGGGGAGCAACACTATCAATGAAACCATTAGTACTAGAAAATAGAGTGTTTATATTGAAACACAACCAGAAGATCATGGTGCTCCCCAACAACCCCATCCCAGTGAGGTGTAGCCCCAAGATTTTCCTATGACTGAGGCCCACGATGATAAAATGTCTATATATTAATCATATGCTTAATAATTTTGTACTTATAAATTTTGACATTTCAATGGAAGAGAATGTCATAGTTGATCCTCCTCGACCTGAAGATTAGGTGAACAAGGCGAAAACCATTCCAACGGTGCTGACTAGAGGACCAGGTAAATAATTACATTACAAAGTTTTTTTTAATATTATGAACTACTTCAATGATATTTAAAAATTGGCCATATAAATTTAATATTTTTTTTTTTTGTAGGTGATGGCCCTTCACAGCAGCATCCACACTGTGGGTATGAGACCAGACGTAATCGGCATGAAATGACTAAAACAACATCAGTTGTTGAAGAGCACCCAGTAAACAAAGACATGGAGATGGATGAATTACTTAAGACTCGGAAAGAACAAAAGAAGACTAAAAGAAATTCATGATGTCATGGAATAATTTTATAAGACAGTTAGATGTACATTATATAGCTAAACATGTAATGATGAATATAATGCATTGACATTATGGGTAATTTTTCATTTGATAATATACACAAGGCTATTTCTATGGCTTGTATATATCTGTGAATGTAATTTTTTTATACACTTAATGATAATTTCAGGTTCTCTTATAAGACTTGGTATATATTGATTCAATACTCCTTGATTCAAGACGTGAGAATGCAAGCAAGACCTAGTGCCTTGTGCTTGGGATATGGAGTCTAGACAACAAATAGAACTTGAATATGCAATACGCAACTTCCAAAATCTTGTGACATGGTATATGCAACTTTGAAAGTCTTGTGATATGTGACATGTGGCAAGAATTTTTTTCCAAGCAATGTGCAAACTTTAAACTTGGTGCTACATGAAAAAATAAATTTTTGGGAAGATGCAATAATAAGTTTTAAGGATTACATGGTCGTGTTAATCCATATAGAGGTCCATGATATAAACACTAATTTTTATAATGTTGACATAAATTCCAATCTTCACTTTGTCGATTAGAGGGCACAATTTTGGCAACAATTTAATGTTTTTAGTTCCATGAAATTTATTTTGTTTCTTCAACAACATTAAGGATTAAACATGAGGGGTTGGAAATGGCGATGTCAAACATTTACTCTTTCACACATGTGAATCATCACAATATTCATGTCTACAATATATGGAGGGTTATTCAAGGTTTCAAGACTTTCTTCATATTTTCATACTTTATTCTTCTCATGGTCATGTTAATCCATATAAAGGTTCATGATATAAACACTCATTATTCTAATGCTGACATAAATTCAAATATTCACTTTGTCGATTAGAGGGCACAATAATGGCAACAATGAGAGAGTTTTGACCATATGTCAACTAATTTGTCCCTTTAAAAAAACTTCATTGATGTGCGAGGGAGCACTGTGTCTATGAGAGGTCCTACATGAAAGTAAAAGAGGTCAATATGTAAAAGAGTTCCTACATATTGAAATACAAATTTGGTGGACCCAACAAACAAATTATTTACCACACCGCCTTTCTCACAAAATGACACTTCCATCAACAAAGAAATAGATGGTATAGTACGTTGAAGTCATTGACCCAACACAATGGACTCGGTAGTTTACTAGGATGGAAATCCATGAAATCATCTAGAGACAAGACCTATTAGGGAGCCACAATAATCCTTGAAAATCCAAATATAATGGAGAAGGCTTTGTTTTCCAGTGCCTCTCACAATGAGCTTCGCCAAACTTACAACTTGTGTTTTTTGTAATATATGTATTACATATATGTGTAGTAGAATATATATGTATGTTTTATTACACATATATGTAATAAAATATATACGTTATTACACACACACACACACACCGTAACACATCAAATATGTTATTATATCCCAACTCCATATTATAATACTTGACCCACATCCACCTGCAAAGATAACAATAGACTAGACCCTATAACAATAGAGACTTGGGACCCATTTGGATGAGAAGGAGTATGAA
>SNQJ01S0089360.1:15082-28810 GCA_010110895.2 Picea sitchensis
AGAGACATTGTAATATGGCATTGCCATATTACAAAGTAATATGGCATTGCCATATTACAAAGTAATATGGCATTATCATATTACAATGTAATATGGCATTACCATATTACAATGTAATATGGAATTACCATATTACATTGTAATATGGTATACCATATTACAATGTAATATGGTAATACAATATCTCGTGTTATTTTTTTTTTTAAACTTAAAACATTCGTCGCAATATCGACTATAGCTCGTCGGAAGCCAATTTTTATTTTGCACAACCGTGGCAATAGGGACAAAAGTTTATCGCAATTTTCCACAGTTTTTCGTCACACATACAACATCTATGTCGTAAGTTTGGTTTTGACATAAATTTGCATCGCTATTGCCACGAATTTTCATCGCCATTTTCCACGGTTTTGCGTCTCACATACAGCATCTACGTCGTAATTTTTTTTCTTGGCATAAACTTTCGTTGCAATTTCCATGGTTGTGCCTCGTAATTGCGATGAAGTTTCATCGTAATTTCAACAATTAATTCGGTTAACCCATTTTGATGGTGATGACATGTGGAGAGATAATTTCGTCAATGTTTCCATGAACACCTGGATCGTGGATATAGTGATGAAAAAAAGTCTTGGCTTTCATGGAAATTGTGATGGATAAGTGTGGCAATATCAACGAAAAACCGTAGCAAATTTGGTCATATGTACTAGTGAATGATCTAGGAAGGTTACTCTCCTTCCTCCACTAACAACAGTAGAAGTCCCCCCCTTTCCACTAAGCTAAGGGATTCCACAGGTTTATCAAGTAGTTTATCAACTGGATTTCCTCTACACAAGGGAGCCCCTTCTCTATTATATAGTCCCTTGGTGACCTCCCCTTACCAGTGTGAGTTTATGTCTAGTAAGTACCAAAATACAACTCTATATTACTCCAATTTGGATATGGGTATTCTCTATTTTAGGGTGATCATCATTAAATTGGAAAATATTCATATTTTCTTCAGGGAAATCTCTCTGAATTCTTCTTTTCTTCAATCTACGCCAATGAGCATCTTTACTCAGTGTGCCCTACGTCTGCAAGATTATATATAATGTACTCTTCTTCAAGGTATTTTCCTCTATTTGTTTCATGATATGTTCTTTCAATACCAATCTTAGTGTCTAACCATTCTATATTCCCCCTTGATTCTCACTCTCTTCTATTTTTCTTTGTGTGGAAGTTCCTCGCCCCCTTCTCTGTCTTTCTAGGTGATGTTTTTCACCTTTAGCCTCTTCCTCATGAATCCTTGGGACTCTTGTGGATTTTTTCAGATGCCACATAATATCTGAAGTCTGAATCCTTGGAGGGGTAATCCATGGTGTCCTCTATGTCAGGTCATTCAATTGACCCTTTCCTTCTCCAAGAGACCAAATTGTTAGTAGTTATTAACTGCCTCAGCCACTGATCTGACCTCCATAATTGGTCATGTGGTTTCCTACTGATCTGGGTACACTTTTAGGTGTGAGTTCATGTTTTCAAGAATAATCTAGAATGCTAAGCAAGCTTCCTATTTTCTTCACGGAAAATACATTAGCTCCACCTCACTAACCCACTTCATTAATTCCACATGTGATATCATTGCAAGTACTCTAAAGGATCTTCCCTTCTAATTCAGTTGTCTAGTGTTTTTATTAATCAAAACATAATTAGAAGATTTATAAATACAATCATATGGATTATTAAGAAAAATTACAATCATGGGGGGAAACAGGGTGTTACATGATTCACCCAACTTATCTCTATTTGTTGTTCATAGAATAAGCCCCCTAAGTTTTGAGAAAAACTTGGGGCCCCACCTTGATTATTATTGATTTTCATATGTTTCTTCCTTTTATACATTAAATCTGATTTCTTATTGCATGATTGCATTACATGGTTGAGCTAGATAGCCCTTTAAGATTTACTTGCTTGAATTTGACTTGGCTCTTTTTTTTTCTTCCCATATCAACCTTGAGTTCTTCCCTTTATTGAGTTTCCTTGCCTAATTTTATTTTTATTCCTACTCTCATATCCATTGATTTCCAAATCAGGCCCAATATTAAAATAATGCCTCCTTTCACCTTTTCACTATGTCATCCTCTTGATTTGGAAATTTACTTTGACTTTCAAATCAATCTTTGCTTCATCTTTTCTTTTGTTTGAACTTTTTTTTCTTTTGTTTGATTTTTCTTTATTTCCTTGAACCTTTAGCCACCCCAATTTCTAAATCGGTTCTGATGGCCAAATTGGGGACTTCTCACATTGACTTTAGTGAAAATTAATCTTGGTTTTATAATCATCCCAAAAATCTAAATTGAACCCCTCATATAGTTTTAAATTCTTCCTTTCCCTTGAGTTTGTTTTCTTCCGATTGAATATATATTCTTATTTTCAAATTTTCTTTCCTTATTTCCAAAAATGAACTAAGTCATAACATTCACTAGTCTTGATTAATCAATCAACCTTGGTCACCAAATCAGGTTCCCTTTTCACTAAGGTACTATTTCCTTTCCCCGATTGAGAATTGACCCCAATATCCAAATCGGACCCTATCATCACCATTTGTATTGTACATAGTATACAAATTATTTACCTTGCTCAATTTTTCTCTTCATTAACATCTTTAAAAACAAATTGGTGTTTCCTTTTGAAAGTCACTTATCTAAAATGGAATGAAACACTAAATTAGGCTCTTAATTCATTAAAGAAAAATCTATGTTTGGACATGTGAATCCTTTCAAATAAATTTGATTGGGATCAGACTCTTCATTCTCAAACTTGGTGTCCCAAAGTATCTATTCTAAAATCAATTATGACTTCAAAATCAAACTTTCACTAAGAAGACTCAAACCTCAATACCTAAATTTTGAGTCATGAGAGTTTATGAGTAGGACTTCAATACCATAGGCATGTCCATTTCTGCCAGCAGGCGTTCATAGCCTCAACATGGTTTCCTTTTAACCCAAACGGATGCTTCTATTCCATCTACTAGTTAAGAACACATGGTAGATCAATCCTAGAATTTTTTTATTTTGATTCTTTTTGTAATTTAGGAAACTAACTGAGAATCACAACTCTGGATTAGTGACCATTAAGTAGTAGTGTCATTCACAAAGGTCTAATAAAGTGAGAAAATCGGCTTGTGATGAGACCTCGTGTCCTCTAGTTTAGAAATATGGAGGCCATTACCCTGGCTTGGTAACCAGAAATAGTAATGTCACTTCCCTAGATTCTCCATGGTCATAATGGACCGGCTCATGATGAGACCTTCCAATCCTCAGCTAGAAACTTGTACAATTTCACTTTGAAAACATAGGAGATCCAATCATGGTATTTGAAATTAATCTCTGAATAAGAGAATGTATAAAAGATGGGGAAGCAGATCCAAAAAATCCCTTAAGAACTAGGGATGGCGTAAGAAGACTTAAGATCTACATGATTATCAATGGTTAGACCAATTTTATGAAACAATCCTTTATAAGGGAAAGGGAAACAAAAATTATAGAAACCACATTTAAAATTTAACCATCAAGGCTAAGGTATATTTTTAGTTTCACTACTAGATTTGAAGTCTTGTTGGTGTCTTGGAAATTAACAGACGATGCAGTCTTTTAAAACCAGATTCCTTCATGATGATCAATTTTGAATAGCGGAAATAAAAAATCAAAAGACAAGCAAAAGAACAATTAAAACTTCACTCAAAGAAAAGAGAAAACAAACCACACACTAGATATTTACAAGCTAACCTTTTACAAGTAGATCATGAAAAGTACTTTTTGAGGGCCTGACCATTTACTGGATTAGTATATGGTTGTCCCTCCAGAGTTTGGAGACAAAAGGAACTAGTACCGATTTTTTCTTTAACGATAAACAGCTTTAGCCACAGGTTTTGAAATTTGGTGTGCTCTCCTTTATCCTCATGTTCCTTATCCCACCTAAGAACCAAGTCTCCTACATTGAATTTTCTATTAGTGTAGGAACTCTCATCAAACCAGCATTTAAAAATTTATTGATGCTAATCTAATTTGTGTTTAGCATGTGTTCTGGTCTCTTCTAGTTTAAGTAAAGCGTTAATTCAACATTCTAAGGCAAGTCATTCTTCCTCCTGGACCTTTTGGGATAGTTGAAGTGATGGTAACAGAACATTAGGAGGAAGGATAACTTCTCTTCCATACACAAGGAAGAAAGGAGAGTTACCGATAGATGTGTTACTGATAGATGCTTTAGTGGTGACCCTGTCAGCCCATAATGCATTAAAAAAGGATGTGTGCCAATTTGTGTGATTTTTCGACACTGTTCTTTTTAAGATTTTGATTAAATTTTTATTCGTTGATTCAGCCAGTTCATTTCCTTGGGTGTAGTAGCTAGCAGAATATTTTAACTTGATTTATTTTTCTAAAGAATAAACATTCATATCCAATGAGGAAAAATAAGAAGCATTGTCGAAAACCAAATATTCTAGTATCCCAAAATGTGTGATGATATGAGTTTCCAAGAACGAAATCACCTGATTAGTATTGACCACTCTTAGAGGCATGGCTTCAAACCACCTGGTAAATTAGTTCGTTGTTGTGATAATGTACTTATGATGATGTGAGGATGTTGGGTTGATCATCCCTATGATATCTAGGCCCCATTGCTTAAATAGTGCATCGATTGTAATGGGTTACAAAGGGAAAGAGTCTTTCTTCACCCGTCCTACATCCTTTTGTTATATTATGAATTTGTGGGCCATGGCATGGGCATCTTTAAAAAACATGGTCCAATAGTACCTGAATCTTAAGACTTTGTGAGAAGTTGTTTCACCACCAAAGTGACCCCCTGCATTACCAGAATGCAATTCAGCAAATACTTTTTTAGATTCTTCTTGTTCCAGGCAGCATAACAATACACCATCAAAAAAATTTCTGAAAAGCACGTCATTAATTAATTGAAAAGGTGCAGATTTGAGCCTTAGTTCTATTCTATTTTTTGGGTCAATATGTTGGGGAGTAGTTACATGTATCAAGTAAAACTTAATATCATTATACCAATAATATGACATAGTTTTCATACAAAAGATTTGTGTTTCTTCAAAAAATGTTTTGTCTGGTAAGACAAGTTCATTATCGGGTGGATTAACTGAATCAACAACTAATTTACAAAGACATTAACCTCTAAAAATATGGGATGGTTTAATCTTGAGATCATATTCTTGAAGAGAGGTCATCCAATGATCCCTCTTCTCCCTGAGATCTTTTAATTTGGACTAATAAATTTCTTACTACAGGGTACAGGACAATGACTTTAGTTCTAGATTTCAAAAGATAGGGTCTAAAGTGTTTTACCAAAAACAACAAAATCTTGTTGGTTGACTATAGGATAATTTAATTCTGCTCCTTTAAAAACATAGCTCATAAATGAGATGGGAATTTCATTATTATCATTATTTTTCTGGGTGAGTACTGAAACATATGATCTATCTGATGCAAATGTATAAAGAGTAAAGCCTTTGATAAAATCAAGACTCATCAAGGATGGAGCTTCTGTTATAGCTTGTCTGATGGAATTAAAGGGATGGTTTTCTTGTGATCCCCATTTAAAAACAACATCCTTTTAATCATGTTTTGCAGGGGTCTAACCATCTTGAAAAAACTAGGCACAAAACGTCTGTCAAAATTTATTTTACCAAGAAAATATTACATAGATTTTTTGGACGATGGAGGAGAAAGATTGACTATGTCTTTTGTTCATTCAGGATCTATCACCATTCAATTTTTCGATACTATAAAGCCAATTAATTTTCCCTTGTCAACAACAAAGATTGATTTCTTGAGGTTTAATGAAATTCCATATTTACGACAACATTCTAATACACTCCTTGGGTGACATAAATGATCTTTTTTATATTTTGAGAAGAAAGTAACATCATACAGATAAACAACCACTGATTTATTTATAAACCCCCAAAAAGTGATATTCATGGCCCTTTGGAAAGTCGCCCCAACATTAATTAGTTTGAAAGGCATTTTACGATAAGCATAAGTGCCCCAAGGGTTCTGGAATGTAGTTTTAAGTTGATATGATGGGGACATCAGGACCTGGTTGTATCCCGAAAAACCATCCAATAAGGATAGTCTTTCAGAACCAAATACCTATTGTAAGATCTGTTCCATGGGATGAACAGGGTAATTATCCTTATCAGAGGCTCGGTTTAAGTTGCGGAAATCGACACAAAGTCGGATTTCCCTTTTCTTCTCCCTTGTCGGGACTAAGTTGGACACCCATTGGATGTGTCAAATAGGAAATATGATCTTAGCTATTAACAGCTTATTCAATTCCTTTTTAACTGTGGGCTCTAACTTTTGGTGCATATTTCTTAGTTTTTTGTTGAAATGGTTGGACTTGAGGCTTCATGGGGATTACATGTTGTATTATGTTTGGATCAAATGTTTTTAAATTGTCGTAAGTCCAAGCAAATACATCTTTAAATTGTTAGAAAATTTTAATAAATGTTTATTTTTCTTGTTGTGTACATCCTTTGCCCAAATTAATGTTTTGAGGTTGATCATGTGTCCCTAAGTTTATAGTTTCATATTGCAGCAAGGAAATATTCGTCTTACAATTAACTACTCCCTTAAATTTGTCATGTAAATCATAAAACTTTTCTAATCTAATGACAAACTTAGATATAGAATTTACCATATCAGATGAACTTTCAGTCGATCGTGGATCTGATATTACTGTAAAATCGCGGAGATTTTCATCATGAGTGTTTTCTTCGATTACAGCACCTTGGAAAGTGTCTTCCATATGCATAAAATTTATGATCTATTGATCATCATAAAACACCCACCAATTGGTGATATTATCTCGAATTGACGACCTGAATATTAATTCAACAGAAAATGAATTAGGAGATAAATCTTCAGCAGGCAATAATTTTGATGCTACATTCACCAACAAATCTACTTCAGTATTACTAGATCTAGGAATACAAATTATATTGAAGGAGAGAAATTTATTAATTAAGTTCCATACCTAGGTCTGGTAGTTTTTTAGATGAACAGGTACATAATGAATATAATTTTTTACCTTCTTGACCATAATTTCAGAATCGCCGAATACGACTAGGAATTAGACATCAAGGTCAATGGATTTCTTGAGTCCCTACAAGAGAGCTTCATATTATGTTGTATTATTTGTGCAATCGAATTCTAATCTACAAGAAATGAATGTCTTATTACCTTTTGGATCTATCAATAAACATCCAACGCCGACTCCTTCCCATGATTTAGACCCATCAAAGTATAAAGAGCAAATTCCATCATTTTCACAACTATTTAAAATATTCACAGCATGATCTAGGGCCATTACTTGAGTGCAGTCTGATATTTCATATCGTTGACCAAGGTATGAAATAATGGATATTTCAGCAACAAAGTTCCCAAACAAGGTATTCATACCTTGATCTTCTAATGCATTCACACTTGGGACAAAAGGTTCATTTGGATCATTCAGATCTGTGACTGTATATTTCACATAATGTTCCCTGTTGACACTAAGTTTGTGTGGCTGACCATTGAGAGGAAACCACAAGTGAGACCAATCTGTGGAAAAATAACCATGAATTTTTTCAGACCAATCCCTACTAAGGAACATACAATATACTTATGGAATATCTGCTACTACAATGTCGATCACTTGACGCACCTTTGGATTAGATGATAACTTGATCAAAACATCTTTAATCTCTCCAACCATGGTAACTTTAGTTATATCTAGATGAATGATTTTCATATCATATGGCTTTACTTCAGCATTTATTTTTTGACAAACTAACAAAGGCATCACATTCGATGAAGCTCCAGAGTCTACCATACAATTCTGCATGTGTCTATTAAAGATTTCAAATGTCAATAGAAACGGTGGCACGTTAGACCTCTTTCGTGGTGTAGGAGAAGGATTTGGGAGTTGATGATTTTTATATGTTGTGTCTGATGGTATTTTATCCATATTCTCTATGATTTTATCTGGAACATCCTTCTTTTTATTACTATTAACTTTGGCTGTGCTTTTGTTTGGAGAATCTTTCTTTTACTGCTATTGTTTTCAACTATGCTTTGTAACATTTTCCATTGGATGTAAGGAAACTTAAGCATCTCTTAGATTAAAATATTTTATTTTAACCTCTTGAAATCCTCAATAGGGTTGTATTCGATATCAAAGAAAGAAAAACGCTTTGATGCTTCAGCCTGTTTCGTTTGTTTTGATGTTGCATTTTTGTTCATATCATGTGTAGATTTGTTTTGATCTTTAGGATGAATTTTACTAAAGTTGGCATGAAAAATGTTTTCAGAAAAATGTCCAAAAGCTGGAGGGGATGAATCTTCTTCATTAGGTGTTCCCTCATTCTCATTTTCCACATCATTATGTTGTTCAGGTGGGACATCAGAAGTATTATCAGCTCTAGTTAATAATGACTTCATAGTGTGGTATAATCCTTCTAAGCTCAAACCTTTAGTTGGTGGGGTTGACCTATTGGGAGGATTTGGAAATGGTCTTCTAAAAGGTGGTCGATAAGTTCCTTTACTAGAAGATCCTTCCTCTACAGCTCTTTTCAGATCTACAACTTGGTTGGATAACTTTTGAAAGGCTTTCTGTAAACTTTCAATATGTATGGGTTCCTGATCTTTCTTAATTGAAGGAGGTTTGGTAAGAATTTCTATCTTCTTCTTGAAAGAAGAAGTTGATTCAGTTTCAGGATTTGTGTTATCCTTCAAGCTGAGCATGTCCTTTTCAATGAGAATTGTTTCTTCAAAAGATTCTAACAATGTATTCTTTTTTGACCTTTTAACACACATGGTTGTGGTATGATGTAAATCTTTAGCATAATAAGAAACAATCAGATTTTCTACAAGCATAGAATCTGCATGTATCTTGTTTTTCAGTGTAAGAAATATTTGGTTAAAGTATTTAACCTTTTCTTTGGGATTCATATTCATATTGGATAACTCCATGACTAAGACTTCAGGAGATTTTTCATCCCCTAATTTTTCTAAGAAAAAGTTTTCAAATCTATCCCAAGACACAATAGTTTGAGGTTGTTGTGTGAAGTACCATGTGGAGGCATTCCCTTTGAAGGTATATGGAAATAGCCTACATACGACATATTCATATTTCTAATCCTAACAACCAACACAATTTCTTTATACGATCTCCTGCTGACTATTTGAAATTGGGATCAAACTTGGGTAACCATTTTTCAAGATGCTTAGGTAAAGGATGTTGGGATCTCGGTACGAACAGAACATCTTGGTCAAGCCAAGGCATGGCGGGATTATTCTGATTAGCCATCTGGGATGAAGTCTATGAATTATTTGAAGTTTGAGATTGTTCAGAAGATGAACTATTCTTCAGAGGATTCTCCTCCTGAAGGAGGTGGAGAAGGATCGGGTGGTGAAGGAGGAAGTCCAAATCCCCAAGCACCTAGAATGAAGTCTTCTCATGGATTATTCAAGATACCATGCAATGTGTAATTTGGTGTACCAGTGGAAAGAGTATCTTCCTTTGATTGGAAAAATCAGGGGGTTGATGTAACTGTTCACCAAACTGTCTAAGTCTGTCCAATGTGTTTTGGGTTCTTATTATTGATTGAAGATCATTTTGGATAATTTCTTGTATATCAATTCCATGAGGAAGCGGTGTTGCAGGTTCGACAGGAACAATAGGCTGGGCTTCAGACATAGTGGTTGTATCAGGTATAACAGTGGATTCTGAGCGACTACGAGTTATAACTAGAGAGTGATTATTAGGAGCTGTCTTTCGACCCCCTCGTGCCATTAATATCCATTTGTCCCTCCTTCTCAGGCCATTTGTTAACGAGCATATGTGAAGACACCGTCAACTGTGAGGGAAATCTTGGTTTGAGGTTGTCTAAGTAACCTAAGTTTTTTGGGATGACTCACCCACATGGGTTTGACAGCTTCGTTGGCCGATAAAGGGATCTAATCTAAACTATAAAATAAAATAACTAACTAATTACGTAATGTGTACATTTAATTATTGAATATATACAAAGTGTAGTAGAAAAACACAGATTGTAAGATTTGCGAGAAACCTTAGAAAACTAATGTTATAAAAGAGAACCAAATCTCAGGCGAAATGTAAAAAAGATATAAGATTAATTACTAATCTACTTTTACCTATGAAAAGGGAAGAAAAGAAAAAAGTGAATGTAGATGATAATAATCTGACTTAGATAAACAAATTATTAAGTTTAAAGGTGAATCTACATTCACAAATCAAATAACAAAAGAATAAAAAGTATACTAACCTAGAATTGGCCAGTGTTTAAGAGAGAAAATTGTGGTTGTATCTTTCTGTGCCAAGCTGCTCCTAAAATATGCTTGTTAAGAGAAATTTATAGCAGACAATTGTATAATTCTAAGACTATGAAAATGTCAAGTGAAAGTCACTTCACTTTAATAATACAAGTCTCCTTCATACTACAGAAAGAACAAGATCCCTCTTTTAATATCCCTGTTCTGATCTATAACCTGATTAAGANTGAATGTAGATGATAATAATCTGACTTAGATAAACAAATTATTAAGTTTAAAGGTGAATCTACATTCACAAATCAAATAACAAAAGAATAAAAAGTATACTAACCTAGAATTGGCCAGTGTTTAAGAGAGAAAATTGTGGTTGTATCTTTCTGTGCCAAGCTGCTCCTAAAATATGCTTGTTAAGAGAAATTTATAGCAGACAATTGTATAATTCTAAGACTATGAAAATGTCAAGTGAAAGTCACTTCACTTTAATAATACAAGTCTCCTTCATACTACAGAAAGAACAAGATCCCTCTTTTAATATCCCTGTTCTGATCTATAACCTGATTAAGATGAATTTGAAAGTAAGGGATGTTTGTATAATACTTATGGATCCACGCTAAACATTCATCACAACACGCAGGTTCCAGATTCAAAAGTAATCGTTGGCGATCTGAGTCTGGGAACTTTTCTTGTACCGACTTAGCCTTTAAATTGGCTCGGATTCTTGTGAATCCCTCATAGTTTTGGAGGAACGGGGGAAAATTATAAACAAAGTCATACTTTGGATGACTATATTCTGATGAGTCTAGACTTGTAGTTTCAACAAATTTTAGATCTTCTATTATGATCATTTGAATAGGATCATTCCTATGTTTATGTTTGTTCCTTATCATCCTAGATAGCATTCGATCGTTTCTTTTTTTTTGCAAATCAACTTCACTGACCTCCTACAAATGCTTAATTTGTTTATCTTATTCTTTATGCTTCTTCCCGACTGCTGACTTCACAAACTGTGACTAATAATCAACATTTAAAGATTGATTTTTCAAATGACTGGGGATGGTTTCTAAGGGTTTCCTGGATACGAACTTAGATCTTTTGGGTGCCAATCTAGTCACAACAAAAACCTCTGTTCGGGCATCGGATAAAACGATAGAGTCATTTTGAATTGAGATTTCAATTTGAAAATCCTGAGATGAATTAGGAAAAGTTTTGGGAGAGACAGGCTCCTCGAGACCCTACGTTAAATTGATGATGGGGTTAAATTGAGGGGTTAAGAACTCATTTCTTATCAGAAAACCCTACCAAGTGTCCCCTGTGCTAACCAAATGGAATTGGGACAATATGAGAATTAGGTCGTGGTGAAACAAACTGGTCTCTGGGTTAGGGTTCAGCCTTTGATAAAAATTCAACATTTTTTGGAGGATTTTAAGCAAGTAAATGGGTAAGTTCAAACTAAATCCCTAAAACACCATTAACAACCGTATGTGGAACATGAACACTAAGCCATAGTGTCCCTCACAGGTGATAAATTTCTTTATAATAAAAAATAAACTATGCCAACAGGTGTTAAATAGTTCTAACGGCATACCTTTTACATAATATTTTGACCCTTTGGATACCAACAGAGATTTCCATGGAATATTGGCTACCTTCACATTCTTAAACCACTTTTCACCTTCCTGAGGAAGCCTTGTTTCTTTAGCTATGAATTCCTTTGTGACCTGTATCTGAATATCCCCAATTTTCTCTTTAGTTCCATCAAAAGTCCTGGAAACTTCTAAATTAAAACCATTGAATGACTGGATAGACTCCAACCAATTGACTGTTGTTTGTGGAGCCTGATTATCTTCCTGATTCAGAGGTCTTTGTTTTCAGCCATTTTTATACTCCATGAATACTTTACACTCTGGGAGAATGTACACTCCTCCACACGGGGAAGAGCAGAGGGGGGCTACCCCCTTTGCAGGGTCCAAGGGAAAGCAGGCCCCTAGTGGGGGTTCGGGGGACAGCATTCCCCGATGGGGGTTCGGGGGAAAAACCCCTAAAGGAAAACTTTCCTTGTAAATGTATATTGTAATTTCATTGTAAATCTGGACCGTTCATTATAAGGTCACAGATCTGATGGTAGAAGTTATGTTAGGATTTTTTTCCCTAGAAGAAAACCCTCTTTTATGAGGGAAATGTATTGCGGCTATGTATTATTGTGAATATTGTATTCTGAGAGAGGAGACTGTGAGAGAAAGAAGAGGAAGTTACTACGAGTGTGTTGTAGGTTGTATCCCTTCATTTGTTAGATAATAATAAAGGAAGGACCTGGAAATTTCTCTAGTGGATGTAGCCCACACTGGGTGAACCACGTATATATGTGTCTCTATTGTATTGTGTATATTTTTTGTTTTATTTCCGCATTTGTTTTATTTTATTGCTCTGCGATCCTATTTTTATAACAACTGGTATCAGAGCGAAAGGTAACTCACAAGAAAAGAGGTTTCCTGGTTCAAGTGGGATAAATGGCAGAAGATGGAAAGTTTAGGTTCGATAAATTTAACGGCCAAAACTACCAGTTATGGAAGATGCAGATGGAATATTATTCATATCAGAAGGATCTATTCCTACCATTAGGTGGAATAGCAAAGAATTTATGGCCATGAAGGATGAAGAATAGGAGGTTCTTGACAGAAAGGCACTAGGAATGATATGGTTGAGCCTGGCAGCATGGGTGGCTTTCAATATTTCAAAATAAAATACAACGAAGGAGCTGATGGATGCATTGGCTAAACTATATGAAAAAACCTTGACATCCAATAAGGTATTTCTAATGAAGATATTATTTAATATGAAGATGTCAGAAGGTGGGTCTATTGTAGATCATTTAAATGAATTTAATACAGTTACTAATCAACCAAGTTTTGTAAAAGTGGAGTTTATGATGAGGTCAGGGCTCTTCTAATATTTTGCTCATTTCCAGAAAGATGGAACGACTTGGTCATGGTTGTAACTCTGTCTCTGGTTCAAATAATTTAAAATTTGATGATGTTGTTGGTGTTATCCTTAGTGAGGAAATGTGACGGAAAAGCACAGGTGAGACATCGGGTAATGCATTGAAAATGGAGAACAGGGGAAGACAAAAGGATAGAGGAAAGGGCTCAATGAACCGTGGGAATTCTGGGAAGGGCATATCCAAATATAGAAAGGGAAAGATAGAATGATGGAATTTTGGGAAGAAAGGACATTAGAAGTAATATTGTAGATCTCCAAAGAAACAAAGAGATGGACATCAGGAGAAAAATCAGGAAGAAAATGTAACATGTGATGTGTTACAAGATTCTTTTATTCTTTCCGTAGATAACATTTATGAGTCTTGGGTAGTAGATTCAGGGGATTCACTTCATGCCAC
>SNQJ01S0089362.1:0-33236 GCA_010110895.2 Picea sitchensis
TGGGGTGTAAATACTTCATGGGGTATAAACACAGCTGAAAGTAAAAGATCTCTAAATCAGGAAGATAATCAGGCTCCATAACCAACAGTGTGTAGCTAAGAGATTAATAGGGCACGACTGATCTGCCGTCATTGTCACGGTGAATTCTCCTGCTTCGATTCGACTTAACTCTGGGAGAAAATATGATTTGTGATGAAGATCTTCCCAAGGTTTTTCTGGACTAGTCATTGCTTCGATTATTGCTTCATCAGAAGGCAATACTAAGTCTAACGAATCGATGTTAGTGAGAGAACCCTGAGCCCAAATAGGCTCTAGAAGTGGATCTAACTCTTGTACAAAAGTCAGATCAGTGTTAGCTGAAGCTTGCTGGACTAAAGAGTACGCTATTTCAGCTACAGAGAAGGGCATGGACATGCCCGGGTGCCCTGTCTCATCCATCGTGGCCGATGGGGAAGGAAGTATCCATGGATCCTTGAAGTAAGTCATGTGGAACGATGAAACTTGAAAAATCTCAACCTTATGGCGATTGGATACAAATTTTATATCGCCGTGAGGGGGTGGGTAATCGAAGGTACCCATAAAGGATGGGCACAAACCAACTCCTATGTTGACGACACCTGGTTGAGGATTATCAATCATCGGGACCGTGGATGCCCCCAAAGTAGGGTCAGGTATGGAGAAAGACAATTGATCGATGGTCACTATCCGACCCTCGTGTGGAAACAACAAGACCCGAAAAAATGTAGCAACCATACCTTTCATAGCATAAGTCCAACTCCTTCCTAACAAGAGGTTATAGTCGAGGGGAGTATCGACTACCTCTACTTCGACACACACGGTATTCCCTCCTAACTGCATGGGGAAAGAAGTAACGATGCCATGTGGTCGGAACGAGCGACCGTCGAAAGCGGTGAGGAGAGTAGGTGATGGAGACAAAACGGGCTGGCCAATGGCCTTCCAACATGCCAACGAGATAACACATGTCGAGGCACCCTCATCAACGACCATGCGGAAGATATTTCAAGTAAAATTTTTCGTGGGATAAGCCACTACTATCTGAAATGCTACATGGTAAGGCAGACGAGGTTTTAATTCAGTTGTATCCAACATGATTGTACCCAGATTACAAGTCTTGGTAGGGCCTAAAGTGGTTAAAAAGGCTTTCCTCTAAGAAGGGCAACTTTGGAGGACTTCCAAAGCAGACATCGCACAAGGGGTTTGTGATAAATTTTCCACCACAGAGTAGTTCTGGGTGGCCATTGCGTTTGGGTTATGAGAAGCTTTTTTAAATGCACCTTTGGGAATGTGTGTCATTGTTTCTCCCAACATCTTCTCAATCTGTAGAGGAAGAGATGGGAGGTCAACTTCTTTACCCTTCACAGAAGTTCTTGGTTTACTATAGTTGTGTGCTCTAGTCGATATAAAATCATCACCCCTAACCATATATACATTTGCAGATGCGGGGTTGTTCGGAGGCGGACATGGTTCCTAGCTACCCCCTTCGGTGCTTGCAGAGGATTGAGTTAGAATTTTCCCATGATGAAATGGATTAGTCAACATAGCCTGCTGTTGCTGCGTCACAAACTTTTGGGCCTTTGCAAGTCGAGGACATAGATGGGTCAGGTGGTCTTCTGTGCACAAGTTGCATGGATACCCAGCCTTCTGTTTTTCAGTGTTGTCCCCGCCAGCATTATCGGTGGGTTTTTTACCCCCCTTACCATTATTTCGTTGTTTTTTCTTTCCTTTAGGCTGCTGGGTGGCCTTTGGGTTAGTCGATTGCATTGTGTGTACCTCCGACATTTGGGTAGGGGGAGTAGCCAAAGCAATAGTTTGACTGGCCGATGTGTGTTGTATAGATAACTGCTGCAACTGCTTAGTCAATTGCTCAACGAGCTTTGTTTGTGCTAAATCAACAATACCATTGGCATGTGGTCCAACTTTCTGTCTATTTTTATCCATTATTGAACGTGGCGCATCTGGAAAGATTTTGTATAACAAACCAGACTGAGAATAGATGAGCTCAAACTATTGAGCCCTCATGATGGCGTCTTCTTCAGAGAAAACTCATGACGTCGTGACATCTTTGGATAACTGCGAGACCAAAGACTTAAGGAACCACTCAAGTAGGAATGCTGGTGGGATTGGCACCTTGATTAAACTCTTCCAGTGTCTCCATTCTCGGATGTGATCAGAGATATGGTTCGCTGTTGTCTGTTCGAAATTGGCCAGCAGCTCTGTGCCAGCGTCGTATCTCACTAGTAACTGAAAATGGTCGAGGAAAGCCATTGCCAGCTCACCGAAGGAAGAGTATCTCGAGCGATCGAGCTCAATGTACCATTTCACGACACTCCCAATGAGAGTACGTTGAAATAATCACAACTGTACGAAGTCATCTTTCAATGAGTTAGATGAGCACCAAAGATGGTAGGTAGTCACGTGATCGCCTGGATCTTCGTTAGGCTTGGCTTCGAACTTTGGAATGTCCGAAGGCAACTTCATTGACATAGGAGGCCAACGCGGATTGTTACAAATGGGGTCATTCAACAACCTTGTCAAATATGGCAAGTGCAAATTCCCCAGGAAATGTAGTTTGGGATGTTGGTGATAACCTGGGAAAAAGGGGCCTGGAGTTTGACTAGCACCAGGTTGCCAGGAAAAGTTTGGCTGCTGGCCTGGATTTTGGTAGAAACCATGGCCATGGCTAGCATATGGATTTTTCATATGTGGAGACATCATCGACTGATTTACCAAATAGGACATAGATGGTTGGGCACGCATTATATTCGAAGGACTTTGGGAAGGATTTCCCCATGGTGGTCCCGTGGGGATGGACATAGTAGTTTTTCCAGGGTTCCATTGATTGTGGAAAGAATTACCCTAGATTGGCATTCTGGATGAGAGAACGGATCCCTGCCCTGAATTCCAAGGTCCTGCTGCGGAATAAGTTCCTAGGTTTTCCCCTTGTGCAGGAATAAAACCCTGCATAGGAGTAGTTTGTCCAAAACTGGGATTGCCCCCAATCAAGAAAGTGGCGGATGAGAAGGCATTGTTGCCAAATGTTTCAGCCAAAGAAAATGGTGTCGAACCTACCGGCATACTATTCGAAGGTGGTCCTTGACTCCCTGCTCCAAATAAACTATGGTATATAGGTTTCCCGACGGACTGCTGATGCGAGCCACCGAGTGAAGGGGATGAAGGAGGGATATGACCTCCTTCGTAAGGGAAAGAATTAAAAGGAGTAGGAGTGCCCCCGATGTGACCTTGCAAAGGAGCGTTAGAGATCCCCGCCCCCAAACCTAAAGTTTGTAAAGTGGAGTAAGAAAGTATAGGACTTGTACTTGAACTAGGCATCCCGTATGAGAACGGAGGGCCTATCGCACTTGGTGTGAAAGGGGTTGTGGCCGCCGCCAAAGACGGGATCAGACCACTGTGTGATGTAGAAGCGGTCGAGACCATGGTGGCTCGGACCGATGATAGTGGGTTAGGAGGTGAAAACTCTCTTGTGGGGACAACCGTAGTGGGAATGGAAGAATTCCCAAAGGGAGTAACAACATTTGTTTCCATTGCTGTGTGAAACACTGTCTGGCACTCGTAAGATTGGATTGGTACGATGTAAGGTGCCAAGAAATCAGTGGTTGGGGTTTCAACCGGGCCAAGAGCGTGTGCTTCAAGGTCCAAAATGGTTGATTCCTCCGGTTGTTGGTCGGGCACAATTTCTTGTAACCTGGTCGCTTCAAAAGACCCTTGTTGGTCTAGCTTTCGCCTCAATGGTGGCAGGGGTGGTTCCAATGTAACCGATGGCAGGCCAAGATGCCTCCGTGACCGATGGAGCTCATGATCCTCCACTATGTGAGAAGATCAGAGACACTCTAAGGTAGTCTAAATGCTCAAAAGTAACACACACTAAAAAAGTCCCTATATGATAAGACATGCAAAGACTAAACTAATTGGAAGAACAGTTACAACAACCAACACTAGAGAAACTTACCGGTGCAAGTGCAACTCGAACACGAAAGCACCCTCCATGTATACTCTACAAATCATGGCCCAATGTCTATCCTAGGTACCATGGTATACCCCCGCAGTCACCTGTGTATGTCCCTAAAATAGATAGGCAACTAGGTTTCCAACGTGCAAACAGTCACCAGGCGGGTACATTCGAAAGTCGGGTAGACCACAATGAGCAGGGTATCGAGCCCGAAACCTGTCAAGGGTATTGAAAGCAAGTGGTCTGAAAGACAAATGAGGACCTCGAACAGATTCGAGACCCACGAAGCCCCGTGGAAAATGCAATCAACGGAATCCCAAAACAAGCCCTCTATATGTGTTCTCCACTACGATTGGTCCAACTTTGGATGGGTTATCTCCGCTACCTTTCTGCACGCGACCTCGTGTTTATCCCCTGTGTTAGAGGGGGGTCCCAGATAAATTTCACGACACTGGACTTAGACAGTCCCTAACTCAGACTCCAATGTTTGATTTTAAATGGCCTTGAAGAGTTTCCTCTCCAACCTAATCCAAGGCCCTAATCTTGAACTAGTTTGTGAACCCTACAAACATAAAAGTCTAGTAGATTTTAAATTTAACGTTAATTTTATGGATTTGTCTTATGTCAAGGGGTATGAAAGTGAAACTGATGATGTTTAATAGACGAAAGAAAAAAATGAATAAAAAAGCTGGAAACAAAACTTTTACTTAATGCAAAATTTCAACAACTTTTCAAAATAAATATTTTTAATTTTCTTAGATTTTGGACAACATACTCAAAAGAAATTTCACTTGACTACAAGCTACTTATGATCTAAGTAAACTGCAAAAACTTATGAAATAAATGACTTTTCCCTGGCTAATAATGCAGAAACACACTCTTCAACCAAACAAGAAAATGAAAAGAGATTTTATTTATTTATTTAAATGCTTGATAAAGCAAAAAAGGAAAAATACCAACAAGCAAAAACCAAGAAAACAATTCTGGCCTAATCACAGATCGCAAAGAATCAGGTCAAAAATCACACACTAGCAATTTTTTTTTTTTAAATGACTCTCACACTTTTCTAAAAACCCTAAAAAATTCTTTTTATGACATCTTTTAAATGAGAAAAATCAAGCTAAGGGTAAGATTAATACTAAGCTACAGACTGCTAAGACATAGATTCAAACACCTGAGAGGAATAATTCTTATCAAGGGAAAGGATGACTGCCTTACCCTCAACAAAAAATATCCTGTACAAGCACGCAATTGTTAATCTAACAGCATGCGTGAGAACGCGCGCTGGATAGAGACAGAGGGCATGTACACGCGGGCTGACCTTGTATAGGCCGCGTGTATATCTAAACTCTGAGAAAAAATGAAAACAGACAACCCAAAACTAGGAAGAGACCACTGATATTGATAACCAGGATCCCTTGAAGGCTTGGACACTCTTTTTAACAGAAAAACAAATAATGTAAGGAAAATTGATAAAGCAAAAACAATCTGAGATAGGACTGCAAACAACCAAGACTCAGACAGAATTCCAAAAAACCCCTGAGAATGTCTGATTCTGACAGGGAAGAGGATGACTGCCTCCAAAATTCTCTGGACTCTACATGATACTGCTACTTCCTTAGCTAGCATTCGAACATGGGTTGTAAGAGAGTAGGGCACGTGCACACGCGTGCAGACCTTCTGTAGGCCGTGTGTACCTCTGTGGGTCCCGACAAACATAGTCAAGCAAATCAGAGAAAGATGGTATGGAAAACTAGACTCTCTACTAGCTCAGACCTTACAGAAACTAAAAGAAAAAACAGGCAAGAAAAAATAGTCTTTAAAACTACCCAAAAAACTAAATAAAATTCCAGGAACCCTAGAGAGTCTCCCCAGTATGGTCGTCAATTCTTTGGTGAGGGAAATCTCTTTACGGACTAGCAAATAGGGTTAGAATTTTCATGCAGATATGACCTATAGAAAATCTACTTTCTACCTTCGTCCCCAGACTTAAATCCCATTTCTTTTTAGTAAATGCATGGCTAGATCAACCTACCTCGTTCCAGGTGTTTGATTTCGATCCCTTGTTGCACTCGATTACTTGTTCATGGTTCTCCTTTCCAATGCTGACCTGCATACAAGACAAGAAACAACTACACATGCATACTACCTATAGAATAACGGGTTAGAAATTCAAACATGTACTTAGCAAAATATGAATAACTCATGAATTGGGACGGGAAAAACACTTTCTTTATTACTTTGAATGAGTAAAATTACAAAAGTTGAGACCGACCACCGCTTCCCGAACCTGATCCTGGGCTCCTCTTCGACTGCCCTCCAACTACTTTGCTTTGTATCTCCTTTGGCACAAGGAAGGATAAAGGGTTGGGACAATGGGAATATGAAAATGGGCATAGTTTCTTTGCTATACTTTTCCTTCTCCAAATGGGATCCCTACCCCTTCCTTTATAGGCTAGAAGGAGATAGGTATTTGGACGAACCCTCGGCCATGCATGGCTGGGAGTTTCAGTTAACTCACCCATATATTTTGTGTTTCGTCAACAACTTTCCTTTTTTCATGCTTTTGTCGGTCCACGCAGACTGTTTTGGGTTAGCCAGTGTGTACACGCGTGCAGTAATGGAGCAGGGTGCATGGGCCTTTATAAAAGAGGTTTTTTAAAGAGTTGTTCAATAGTGTTTTGGAAAAGAAGGGATATGAGATGGCCTGATGCCTGGTAAGCATGTGTGGTGCAATTTAGGGTTATAACAATCGACCTCCCACACGTCACACTCATCCTTTAGTCTGCATTGGTTCTTGGTTCTGGCTCGAACCTTCTCCTCCACACAATCGCTGCCTCGAGCTCCACCTTTGATTCTCTTTTTATCTCCCAATGCCTCGCCTTCGGGGTAAGTCTAAGGGTGGGGCGACTTGGTACGCAGCGAGAGGCAAAGGCTCGAGGGGTCGTGGAAAGCACTCTCCTCAAATCTTGCCTCATGACACTGCTCATGCCTCCACTCCAAAGCTCCTCCATGCCTCAACTCATGCCACCTCTCTGAACCACCCTCCTGAATGTGCCACTACACTAGAATTACCTCCCTTTTCTTCTCCGTATGCTTGTAGAGTTGAGTGGTTCGATAGCCATGGAAATTCCCTGGTCTTCGCTCCAAAGCTCAGCCCTGTGACGCCACATCCCCTCTAGCCTCCACCTCACCCTTCTCCACCCTTCTCTCTAGTCCGACTGCCCCTCTCTCTTCTTCATCCTCCCCCCTCCCCCTCTTCATCCTATGATTTTCCTCCACCCCCAATTGCTTGCTCCCGGTGCACTGGGTTGGAACGTTTGAAGGACTGTTTGGATTTCATCAAGCGCTCAATTATGGAATTCAGTGGCACCATGAAAGAGTTGTAGAATAGGGAAGATGACCGGATTCGTCGCGAGGATCTTATCATGTCTCTTCTACAGGATCTACGAAAAACTATCCCGTACATAGGGACTCTGGGTAAGGACAATGCACACGACCAAAGGAACAAGCGGAGGCCTAACCCTAGCTCTGGTTAAATTCTACTTGCTCAGGTTTCCTAAGGTTTTTATGTCTCCAGACATGATAATTTATAATGTTCTCACCGTGCATGGATTATTAGGTCTAGGATTATACAGTTTTTTCTCCTTTCAGTTTTTTGAATCTTGCATGGACAATTTAGCTTACAGGATTCTCTCCCTGCGTGGCATCCTAGATCTAGGACTACATAGTTTATGCACTATACAATTTTTTAAGTTTTGCATGGACACTTGGAACCTTAATGGCCACGTGGAAACATTGGTTTCCCACTAGGGCGATGCTACCACAACCACATGGGATATCACGACATCTATAAATTTTTCTCCGTAGCAGGATCTAATATATCTTCTAGCTTACAAAAAAAAACAATTTTAGTAAAATGGGTTGATTTAATATACATGGGTATTTTCCCCTTGGATCCCTCTTGTCCATTCTGTTAGCTCTCCCCTCTATTATGGATTATTTTATCCCCCATCTCTTTTCCATGTCCCCTTAGAAATTGCCATCACATTTTTTTTATTAAAACATAGAAATACAATTCACTTATTACATCGCTTTGGCCGTAGCCACACATTATATCTACATAAGCATTAATTAAACTGGGGATTATATTGGGGATTTTGCACTAAATTTCTCTCATCGATGATCGATATTTTTCTCAACACTGATATGGCACTCTATATCAACAATGATCATCAATTAGGTGTTGATATAGGTATGTATCGAGGCATACAAATCCAAGTCACCGATTCCACATAAAATCTTAGAAAATCACCCAGACAGGAAGCCAAGCTCTCTCTTTTCTAATTCTTTGCCTCTTTTAGTCAATCAACATCTGATATATCTTTTTAATGCTAAATTTTCTTGAGACTAATGATGAATATGTCTCCTTTTGCAAATTTAACAATGAATCTCCCTTGAAAACACTCGCAAAGCACCGACAAGGCCCATGTCAAAGAGGCATTTGAAAGAAGAAGTTCTCAAGAAGCATTGACAAGAGGCATTGACAAAGGGACTTCTCTCAAGTGGGGTGAAGTGTATGAAATGTTTAATAACCAGAACTTCCTCTAGATGGAAGAAGATGATCCCGACCTCTAGATGTTCAGAAACATCATGAGGTCCAATCTATACAAGGTGGCCGCACATGCAATAGTGTTTCCCTGTGCGAAGGTTATTTCATGGATTGTAAAGCATGTTGATTTGGAAACTAGATACATTTTAAATGCTAAAAGATACCCGATCACCTCCTTTGAGGCTTCAATAATCACTTCCTATTACCACTTGGAAGATGGAGATACATCACTACATGGGAATCTCATAAAGAAGTTCCCGCACAATCCAAAAGAGCTTCTAGAGCCCTAATACAAACCCAACAAATTATTCAAGTCAAGACCGTTAGGTGAGTACACCACCAACTTGCTAAAAACACCATATCAATATGCATTGGCCATGCTATGTAGATTGTATGGGGAGCCTGATGCTCAGTGGCTCAGGATAACTTAGGTGCTCCTTCTATACTATGTTTCAGATGTCGGGTCAACCTTTAACTAGGCTGACATTTTATCATCATCTTTGGAAAAAGTGATAAGGGAAGAAAATAACATCATTCCATGGGAGTTCCCAAGATTCCATATGTCTTCATATATCCTAGACATGATGTGCATATGCCACTCACTCCCATAGATGGGTTGGACCTAGAAATCTAGTGATCCCCCAATCCACATCTATTGCAAGATATTGTGGGAGCATAAGTATTGAACCAAGTATCATAAAATCCACGACAACTTCTTAGATCCATTGTACCAACTTATATTTGACTCACCTGCACCATGCATGACATACAAAGCACATGATATAGTCAATATGATAGGGGACTAGTACCTCCTGAAGTATGGAATGTACCTTAGGATGTACAGAGCCACCAAATCCTCACACTCACTTTCGAAATTCATTCCAGACAAGTTGATGCTACAAGAGATCGCTTACCAGAACATCATACACGAAGTTGGTGTAACATTGTACAGAGACAAAAAAGCTATTTGGCCTCCTCTCATGCTTTGGGCTGGGTCATATTCATTTGAAGACATCAAGGAGGCACAAGTGAAAGTGAACACATTGGAATCTTTCCACTTCGGAGATGAAATATTCTAGAGGCATGATCCCTTGGATGTAGTCAAGGATCATTGTATCAACTGTAGGTACAAGTGGGGCTATACAAACGACATTTGGGAAGAAGAGGAAATCCACGACTGTGTGATGACACACCATGATGTTATACTTAAAAGAAGGGGAAATCCATTGGGCAAGATACCATATGAACAATGATTTCGATAAGCACATAATAAGACTAAAGAAGAAGCGACAACAAAAATAGTGGCAATAACGACAAAAACCTCATAAGAGACAACAAATGCAACAACAGAGGAAGAGAGGAAAGGGAAAGTAGAAAAAGCTATTGAATTATAGGAAAAAAATACAAGGAAAAGAGGAGTATGAATAATGGATACATAAAGAGGCTGATGAGGAATCATTAGCCAAACCGTTGCAAAACAACAAAGAAAGAGGGAGAAAATAAGAAAGAAAAATGAGGAAGAAGTTGCATGGAAGAGACAACCAGAAGAAGCAGTTGCTGAAGCAAAAGAAAAAATAGAATACAAAGAAGTAGAAAAGGAAACCATAGAAGCATGGGCAACAACTAAGACAACAACATAGGAACAAAGGAAAAAATATGAATATGAAAGAATTGACGACACATCCCCCATGGACACAAACATTCCGGGGTAGTCAAATGAGATTCCACTCATGGGAGGACACTTTCCGTTGGGTGAGCTAGGGATAGGAATGTTTACACCCTCTAAGTCTTGCAAGGTTTCCAATATGAACATCTTCAGGTTTGATAAGGCTTCTGGAAAGGTGGTTCTTTAGAAGACCAAGAATCTCCTAGTGACTAGAAAAGATCCACTATCCGTGACCACTGAAACCATTGTGACAAAAAACGTCAGAAAGGTTTTGCTTTCAATTACTTCAGTTGGTGTCACCTTCATATTGGAATCCAAGAATAATATTAAGGACTTGGATCATGAGAATGAAGAAAAGGATGAAAGTATCAAAGATCTAGAGGAAGATCTCAAGCTCAAAAAGAGAGACAAGGAAAGCATTAGAGAGTTCAAACTATGCACCGAGAAATTTAGAATGAAACTTCATGAAATGGCGGTAAATATGTATGTGAGTCTGCGATTTTTCCAATAGTTAGCATCATAAATTATGGTGCAACATAGAATAACATAAGCCAATAAAATGGAGTTTGCTACCATTAGGGAAGGTCTCAATGATATGTAACATTGGATCACTGAAAATACAGATGCCTCATCAGAGCTGCTCCACATTTATGAATGGGAAATAAATATTAATTATACTACACTCAACTACTGCCAACATGCCAATGAGAAGGTGGGAAAGTGATCTGGATTTATGAGCAGAATGAAATGAAAACACATATTTATAATATTAACATAGAGACACAGTGAATAACAATAGAGATACAATAAAACTTGACTTGTATTAAATAAGAAATATTTTGAAACTATAAAATGTAGACTAAAAAAAGATTTCTAGAATGGTGATATATTATCTCTGAGAAGAGATGTGACGGCTACGCCAATTCACAAGAAGATGAGTAGAATGAGGCTCTGAAGGCCTTTTTACAATAAACATGAATTCCAAAACCCTAGACATCCAAAAACCTAACCCGTTGGGGTAAGTTGGTACATCAACTTCCTGGTGTCGTAAATTTTTCATACGATCTTCGTTTGGGGCGTTCGATACCTCGTTGGAAACGTTTAGGGCCTAAACATGACCCTGAAAGTTTTGGACTCGAAAATCTAGAAAAAAACTGCCAAGATGAAAACTGTAACTGCCAAGATGAAAGTTGTATCTGAGCCAACTGGAAGAGGTGGGTGGCCACCGATATCCACCTAGATTATTCCTCCCTCCTTAGGAAGAAATGGTATCTATTTCATTGAGTTCCCCCATCAAATGAGGAAAATTCTACTGAATTTGTTCTGGGTGAGACACTTGCCTTGGTGCATGAGCTTCCCTACCTTGACAACCTGATAAAGTTGAAGCTTATGTTGGCGAGTTCCCTTGACCTCTATTTCCATGATATGATCAGTGGATTCCTATTCCATGCAGTTATGACTGAGATCTATTGGTGTCAATTGGTCTGCTATCTTTGAGGTGTCCACATTGAACACTGGGTGTAAACCAAGGAAGGGGGGAATGTTGAGCTCAAAAAAATTGTCTTCCACAACCTTGGTGATGATGTAAGGTCCATAATGGAGTGGATGAAGCTTCTGATGGGGCCTTGTAAGGCATTCTTTCTCTAAGTGCAACCACACTTTGTCTCCCACTAGAAACTTGTGTGGCACCCGGTGTTGATCATGGAGTAGATTGTACTTGACATTGGGCTTTTGTAAAATATCTTGAACATGTTGGTGGATGTGTTGGATCCGTTCAATGAACCAGGTGGCTTTTTCAAATTTAGTTGGAGCATGGGACGAGTATTCCTGGGTGGATGCAAGGGGTAGTGTAACATCTATGTGACCCAATGGTTGAAATACCAATCCCACGTGAAAGGGGCTATGGCCGGTTGAGCTATCTATGGATCTATTGTAGTTGCGTTGAACATAGGGAAGACTCTCATCCCATGCATGGGGGTGTTTGGAATTGTATATGCGCAAGATATGCACGATCATCCGATTGACGACCTTGGTTTGGCCATTCGTATGGGGTGAGAAAGAAGTGCTGAGTACAAGAGCCTTCTGGATTGTAAGATCTTCATCTGGGTGAGAAGATCAACCCTGTAGCTGGGTGCGCAGGGAGGGGAGATAAACGAAGGAGAAGAGAGAATATATGCTAGCTAAGAGCACATATAAGAACTGTATGCTTTACTTAAATATAATGTAGCATAGTTCTATGGACGTATCCCCAGAGAGAGGGTGAATCATGTATATTTTGTGTTGTGTGTGATTGGTATTTTATCTCTGTCATTGATATACTGTGATTGCATTACTGCTTTAGATTTGATAGATGCATGGAATGGATCAAAGATGATAAGTGATATATGAATGCTGTGTTGTTCTTGTGTGAGATCCTCTTGAAATTTCCTTTGGTTGTAGACTTCTATGTCCTGCAACCCCCTCATAACTGATTTGGGTGAGACTACATCTACTTCACAGGTGTTTTTGAAAGGGCCAGTAGTTAGGGCTTGTTGGTGCGCTCTTGGAGCTGAACCCTAGGACTTCCCCTGTGCCAACAAATGGTTCCGTTGCTGGGACCAGAATCTTCTTGAGGAAATGTCAAGGTGGTTTCCATCGAAGACAGAAATTCAAAAGTGGATAGAAGATCAAGAGAAGGACTTCGTGGAAGCCCAGAACAAGAACCCTAATCTTAGTTCAGAGTATTGGTTGGAGAAATATATCTTTATCGATATACACAAGATCTTCTTTGGAGGAATCCATCAAGAGCTATATAGTGGCTATCTATATTAGCAGATACCCAGTTCGAGATTGGATATAGACTTCCTGTGGTTTGGATGTCGGAGATGATCAAGAAGGTCAAAAGATTTGGTATTGCCATAGAATGAGTAGTAGATCACTGGTTTGATAGTACCATTGGAGGATACATCACAGAGTTCACTGTTGATAGAGTAGAATCATACAACCAAGCTGAGAGATATTTCTTTAAGGGACCCAGAGGGAATTTTTTTCATTTTCTGAAGATGAGAATCAAGATGCTATTGCATGAGAAGAACATCTTGAAGACACAATCGATTGATCAGATCAAGAAAGGCTAATGTTCAAGAATTCGAAAAACGACAGTGACACCGAAGCTGGACATATGTGCAGTGGGAGAGTATTCAGAGAAGTTCATCTTGTGAACCTGTTTAAGAAGAACTATAGGGAGGAAGGTTTCTACAGTGGAGAAGAAGCATAACTGAAAGACGAAGAACATTCAAAACCTGCTAGGGCAGAGGAAGGAAAAGTTGAAGAGCTTCGCTGAGGAGAACTTGAAACCTCAAAAACTGCACAAACCATCGAAGTAAGTACTGTTATCCTTCCTATTGATTCAATATTAAGAAACTAGAGTAATCCCAGTCACTAGAGCGTCCAGAGCACTATCAATAGTATTCCACCACATATTCAGTCATGAACCCTAGGAAGCTCTATGGCAAATGAGATGAGACTCCCTATCTTTAGGGGAGATGGATCTGAAGATCCTGATCAACACTAGTTCCTATGTGAAGTCGTATGGAATATTAAGAATGTCACAGATGAAGCTATCAAAATAACTCAGTTCAGTACAACTCTCAGAGATCGCGCACTGAGTTGGTACATGAAACTTGTCCAAGGACTTGCACAACCTAAGCCATTGAATCAGATCAAGAATCCGCTGATTACAGAATTCAAGAAACCTAAGTCAGAATTCCAATGTATCACATAGCTGAAAAAGATCAAGCAAAAGGTGGTCGAACCTGTTTGGGAGTTCGATCAGAGATTCAAGACCTTAACAGGCTGATTGAATTTCCAACTCCTAGACGAACAGAACAAGGAATGGTTCATTGCTGCCATTCTACCACACATCAGAGTTCCCCTGATGCAACAAAAGATTGCTTCATAGACTGAGGCATTGGAGATTGCCATGAAGCTATAATTATCCCCTATGGGAGAATCCAACTCAGGTATGAGTCAGATCCTGAGTTAGCTAACTAGTTTGTCTTTGCAGGTCGAAGATATGAAGGAATACAATGGAAAAGATAAAATATAAGACATCGGGTGTGTTAGATGTAGATCAAAAGAACATGACAAGGAACAATGCCCTCTATTCAATGAATACTTGGATTCTGGAGCCCCGAGCCCCTTGAAGCAAGTCACCTTACCTGGTGCGAGGTATGAAAAAATAGACGTCGTATTGGTGAGTGCTACTATATGAAAAATTATGTTCAGACACCTACAAATTTGTACTATACATTCTGTAAGTCCATAGGACATGATGATATGGATTGTAGGGATTATGATCTCATGCATGAAAGGTCGAGAGACATATATAAGATTCAAGGCGAAGTACAACAAGAAGGAAACACTACGCAATATAACTCTCCTGGGAGAGGAAACTTCAATCCTCGCGGTGGATTTAGAGGAAGAGGATGATGAGGAGGAATGGGCCGAGGCCAAGGACATATCATCTGTTATAACTGCGCACAACCTAGACACCTTACAAGGGATTGTCAGAACCCTTGTACCACTTGTATCTACTACAGCTCATTTGACCATGTTATAGAAGATTGTCCTGTGTTGTTGGCTAATCTTCAGGAAAGACAAGTACCTCAGTAGAACTTGCAAGTGCAACTGATCTATGCTGAATCTCACAGAGAAGACCCTAGAGTCGCTTTTATAACCAGAGGAGGATCTATTACATGAGAAGATAGATTGACCCATGGGAAGACTACTAAAGATTCATGAATCAGGAAAGCTGCAGAGAAGACCCAAAATTTTGATGCAAATAAAGAAAGACAAATATTTGAGGAAGCTAAAACAGAGTTCAGAGGAGACCAAGGTTCTTCATCGAAGACAAAACCAGAAGTAAGAGAGTGTGGAATGCCTCACGCATTTGATCAGTCTGCTTCGCCAAGAGAAGGCAAAAAGGTAAGCAAGCTCATGGACTTTTTACATACTTGTATTAAGTTGATTCAAGATGAAAGCACTGTACAAGAATTACAAAATTTAATCAGGAAATATGAGCAAGTAAAGATAGATCCCTTACTGAACAAGGTAGTACACAAAATTGGTAAGAAGAGAAAGACAAAAAGGAATTACATTTGAATTCTCAAATAGGAGAGTATGAGATAGACTATGTGGTCCTCGACTTAGGGTTGGAGGTCAATGTCATGACGAACAAAACCTGGGCACAGATGGGAAAACTGAAGTTGATCTATTCCCCTATCAGGCTTAGGATGGCTAATCAAAAAGATGTAAGTCCTTTTGGCAGATTGGAACATGTCCCTATGGACATCGACGGAGTAAGAACATTTGCATATTTTGAGGTAATTGAAATAGTTGATGAAAATTGCCCTTACCCTGCACTATTAGGAATTGATTGGGCTTTCAATAATTCCACTGTGGTTGATTTAAAGAAAAGACATATGACTTTTGAAAGAGATGGACTCAGGTTCATAGCACCTTTAGATCCAGATGAAGGTCAACGATACACAAAGCCCATCAGAGAAGAAGACTGCGCATATGCACTAGAATATATATAAGCTAACAACCACACAACAATATTACATTAATCCCACAACCGATGGAAACTTAAGCTGGCAAAGTGACAGTGCATGCTCATTAGACTCAAAAGAAGCACTGGAGAACTGGAAGAACCAGATGTATGAAGTCTCCATAAGGATATGTGCTAGATTAACTAGAGAAGTTCACTGGATCAACACAACAATAAGTAGCTTACCCACATTTGATGGTCTGAATCCGTTAGAAGCCTTCCTATCATATTTTGAAGAAAGTGTACAAACACAACAGAGGTTGTTGGCAATGGATGAGGCCTTGAAAGCCACACCAGCAAGATAATGGGGGGCACACAAAAGTATCATTACAGATTGGATACAATGTCGTACCTTGATGACAACATGGTTCTCAACACAAGTAGAAGGCTGCGAAGTTCGCTACACAGGTCGAAGCTGCCCAAAGGACCATGTGCGAAGCTGCGAGGAAGCCTAGAGAAAGATCCATCAAGAGAAGTGGGTACACAAATTCATCAACACATTGGACATGATGCCTATCAACTGGTACCTCCAAGCAGAGTTGCGCCTCATCACTACAGATTGGCAAGGTATGACTCAAAATTTTGTAACTACCTTCTTATTTGAAAGTCAATATCCATCAGTAGATCAAGCATTACAGATTGTGAGATAGAAAGTATTCGAGGAGGTATCTAGACTTCCCTTAGAATAGGAAGAGGATGAATGGACTGCGCCTCTCCAGAAACTGCAAGGTTGTTACAACATCAATGCCGATGAAGACAATGATCTGAGGAAGGTGAACATCACAGAAACAGAAGGCCATATATATGTGGAAGGACCAGGAGTTGAGATACCATTTATTGGACAACCGATTAAGATTAATAAAGTCAATATTGGAACAGAACAGACACCAAAGTTTGCAAATGTTCAGGATTATTGGGATGCTTCTACCATTGATAAAATTACAGAGTTACTGCATGAATATCAGGACTTGTTTCCAACCAATTTCACTGATATGAAGGGAATTAAAGGGCCTATGGGTGAGATGAGGATTCATTTGAAACCAGATGCTAGACCTGTCAAACAGAGACCTTACAGACTAAACCCTAAATATAAGGAGAAAGTGAAAATTGAGCTCGAAAAAATGCTGGAAGCAGGGATTATAGAACCTGTCGCAGAGTCAGAGTGGATTAGCCCTATGGTGGTACAAGACAAGAAGACAGGAGAAGTGAAGATACAGGTAGATCTCAGGAAGATAAATGATGCTTGTTTGCATGACCCCTTCCCTACACCATTCACTGACGAAGTGTTAGATAATGTGGGAGGCCAGGAAGTATATTCTTTTATAGATGGATTTTTAGGATACCATCAGATCCAGATTGCCAAGGAGGACTGCCATAAGACCACATTTGCAACAGAATGGGGATCCTACCAATATACAGTGATGCCATTCGGATTGAAGAATTCCCCATCCATCTTTTCCAGGGTGGTGGTCGAAGCATTCAAGGAATTTCTGCTAAATTTTTAGAAGCATACTTTGATGATTGGACTGTTTTTATCTTATTGAAAAATCATATTGAATGTCTAAGGCTAATGTTGGATAAATGCAGGCAGTGTCAAATTTCTTTGAACTTGAAGAAATGTATTTTCTTTTCACCATTTGGAGTTCTGTTAGGTCATATTGTATGTAAGCAAGGATTGTTGGTAGATCCATCCAAGATCACCATTATAGTTGATCTACCCCCTCCTACGCCAGTCAAACAACTGCACACTGCATTGGGACACACATGATATTACAGAAAGTTCATTAAGGGATATGCTCAGATTACAACACCCATGGATAAGATGTTGAAGAAAGATTGTTAGTTTAGTTTGACAGAGGAATGCCAACAGAGCTTCGACACATTGAAACATAAAATGGTTACTACGCCCATTCTGGTTTTCCCAAATTGGAACAAGGATTTTTATGTGCATGTCAATGCGTCTTCCATTTCTTTAGGAGATGTGCTAGCACAAACATGAACATGAGACATTGACCACCCGTTAGCCTTTTCTAGCAGGAAACTATCTACAACTGAGATTAATTATATCACTACTGAAAGAGAGGGATTAGCCATGGTGTATGCACTGCAAAAATTTTACCACTATTTGTTGGGAGGACACTTTAAAATGTTTACTGATCGCTCCATTCCGAAATACCTAGTCAACAAGACAGTGTTGGGGGGAAGGATATGTAGATGGTTTTTTCTATTTCAGGAATATGATTTTGAGATCATAGTAAATCCAGGAAGAATGAACAAAGGTCCTGACCACTTGTCGAGGTTGGAACATGGAGAAGAGCCAACCAATTTGGAGGATACACTACCAGATGCACAACTACTAGCCATTAGAAATATCAATGACCACTTCACAGAGATAGTAAAGTTCCTATCAACAAGAATGGTACCTAGTGAGTACACAATTCCTCAGAAGAAATAACTAGTAGTGCGCGCTGCATATTTCTCACTTATAGCTAGACATCTATACAAGATGGGACCTGATGAGATATTGAGAAGATGTGTTATGGAGGCAGAAAAACCACTGGTCCTTTCAGAAGCTCATGAAGGCATCACAGGAGGACATTATGCAGGAAAAGAAACTGCACAGAAGGTTCTTAGAGATGGCCTTTGGTGGCCTACCTTACACAGAGATGCTAAAGACTATTCCAGAGCCTGTGATGTATGAAAAAGAGTTGGGAAACCATCCAGAAGAGATGAAATTCCATTAGCACCGTAGCTGACCCTACAAGCATTTGAGAAATGGCCCATTGACTTTGTTAGACCTATAAATCCAATAGGAAAGTGTACATGATCAAGGTACATAATTACAACAACAAAATACTTGACTAGATGGGCCGAAGCAAGAGTAGTCAAGGACTGTAGTGAAACTACAACTGCGCGCTTCATATTTGATGACATCATCACCAGGTTTTGATGCCCAAAGATCCTTATGAGTGATCATGGTACACATTTCATCAATAAGATAGTTGAATACCTGACTGAAGAATTTGCAGTCCACCATCAGAAGAGCACACCGTACCATCCACAAGAAAATGGGATAGTTGAAGCATTCAACAAGATTTTGGAAACAACACTAACCAAGATTTGTTGTGTGAACATAGATGATTGGGATTTAAGAGTACCAAGAGTGTTATGGGCCTATAGAACCACTTGCAAGAAGCTAATAATGCATACCCCTTTTAAGTTGGTATATGGTCTTGAAGCTGTTGTTCCAATGGAATATCTGGTACCAAGCCTAAGAATTTTTACCTTTACAGGTATGGATGACCCTGGTGCTATTCAAGAGAGGCTTTCAAAGTTGGTTGAATTGGAAGAAGATAGATTCATTGCAGGATTCCATCAGCAGGTTCGGAAGTAAAGAGAGAAGGCCTATCATGATAGGAACATCAAGAATAAGGCATTCAAACAAGGTGATCTAGTACTGGTATATGACAACAAATTCATAAAACATCATGGGAAGTTCAGAACGCATTGGCTAGGGCCATACGAGATTGTTTATGTTACAGAAGGAGGAGATCCACAACTAAAAATGTTGAATGGAGAATGGAAGGAAGGTTTGGTGAATCAGAGTTGTCCGAAGTTGTATTATGACAAGAAGATGCCTCGCAGGTCTCAGTGAAGGCATGAAAAAAAGGGTCTAGGTACCAGGTGTAGTTGAAACTGGGTACCAAACACAGAAAAGATAGTTTTCACAAGAAGAAATAAGAAGAAGGCATGGAGAAGAAAGTAGAGGTTGTACTGCACAATCGAGAATCAAAGTAAAATAGGAAGCTCAAATCTGAAGTGACCCAGGATGAGTCATAGGTGAGTGTTGGGGGCCTTTTGGCCCTTGGTTATGGAATTATGCGAAGAATTAAGGAAGAAAAGGGAGAATGTGAACTTCGCGGAAGACACAGTGACTGTTATTGGGTCGAAGTGAACAAAAGAGTAGAAAATATGGAGCGAAGCACAAGAAAGAAATCTGTTGGACGAGGAGACCGGGGATGATAGATAAGCAAGGAAGAAGGATCGTGGACATGTCAGCAAGTGGAAAAAGCCACCGTTGGATGATTTGGAGCACCGTGTGAGAAGAAAGGAAAGACAAGCTAGCGAAGCCCTGAAAATACGGGTCAAGTTGACTTAGGGTTTTAGACACCTAGGGTTTTGGTATCTAGGGTTTTGGACACCTAGGTTTCAGCCTAAGGCTATTGATGAATGATTTTAATGTATAAATAGAGGTCTAAAGGGCCTAGGTTGGGTTGGTACGATAATGTTGTTATTTTTTCTGTTGGTATTGAGTTGGTTGAGAGAGGAGTATTGTGTGAGAGAGAAGTGCTGAGTACAAGATCCTTCTGGATCGTAAGATCTTTAGCTGGGTGCGAAGATCAACCCTGTAGCTGGGTGCGTAGGGAGGGGAGAGAAATGAAGGAGAAGAAAGAAGATATGCTAGCTAAGAGCATAGATAAGAACTGTATGCTTTACTTAAATATAATATAGCACAATTCTATGGATGTAGCCCGAGAGAGAGGGTGAACCACGTATATTTTGTGTTGTGTGTGATTGGTATTTTATCTCTGTGATTTATATACTGTGATTGCATTACTGCTTTAGATATTATAGATGCATGGAATGGATCAAAGATGATAAGTGATATATGAATGTTGTGTTGTTCTTGTGTGAGATCCTCTTGAAATTTCCTTTGGTTGTAGACATCTATGTCCTGCAACCCCCTCATAATTGCTTCAGGTGAGACTGCATTTGCTTCGCAGGTGTTGCTGAAAGGGTCAGTAGTTAGGGCTTGTTGGTGGCCTCTTGGAGCTGAACCTTGGGTTTTCCCCTGTGCCAACAAAAGGCTCAAAATGTAGTCCATTGAGATGGATTCTCAAGGCCTATCAGGAGTAGGAAGTGGGGTGTAAAAGCCTTGTTTCTTAGTGGCTGTTTTGTAAATAACGTAGGCAATGTAGGACCTGATATACTTGTTGACATCCTGTTTAAGTTTTGACCAATAAAAATGTTTTTGCAACACTACCAGTGTCTTTTCGATGTTGAAATGTCCTTCCACCCGACTGTAGTAGGCTTCCCAAATCAACTTCGCCCGCTCTCTTTATGTAACGTAGAGATGGGCCAGATGGCACAAAAAATCATCTTAAAGATGGAAATTAGTGACAATTGTGTTGGTATCCAACATATGGTAGGTTGTGGAGAAGTCAGGATCTGTCTCATAGAGGTGGGGCTAGTCGGAGGTCTCATGGTCGCAAGAGTCTAGCACCGTGGTGAGTGTCGTGACTGGAGGTCTGCTGAGGAAATCAATGACCCAATTGGTACTACTTGTATTATACCTTATGTTGAGGTGGAACTGCTGCAAGTATGTGGACCACTTCTAATGGTGGTCATTCTACAATTTTTCTTGTGTCTGCATAAACTGCAACGACTTATGATCAGTGTGGATTATTGTCTCCTTCCCGAGAATGTAATGCTTCCACTAGCGGTAAGCTTGAACAATGGAGTACATTTCTTTGTCATAAGTATGGTATGTACGGATGACATCTGATAATGTCTCACTATGATAGGCCATGGGGTGGCCATGCTGAGTGAGGATTGTGCCCACAACATAGTATGAAGCAACTGTTTTGATTTCAAATGGTTATTGTAGGTCAAGTAATGAAAGCACTGGGGTTGAGCATAATCGTTGCTTCAGATCATCGAACGCTTGTTTTTGGGACATGCCCCACACAAAGTTTGACTTACCAACACCCTTGGTTACTTGGCCAAGGGCCCAAGCAATATGGGATAATCCTAACACAGACCTGTGATAGAAATTGGCAAGGCCCGAGAAGCTTCAAAGATCAGTGAGTGTGGTTGGGGCTGGCCAGTCACAAATGACTTGGATCTTGGCTAGATCCACATGCACACCATGCACATCAACAATGTAGCATAGGAAGTGGACTATGTCCATGCCGAAAAATCCTTTTTCTAAGTTGGCATATAACTTGTGTTGTCGTAGAGTGTGCAAAACCTGTTGAATGTGTTGCAAGTGTTCCGCCCAAGTATTTCTGTAGATGAGGATGTAATACATATGTACCACTACAAAAGAGTTGGTGAAAGGCCTCAATATATCTTCCATCAGCCTCATGAAAGTTTCTATGGATATTTTCAAACCAAAGGGCATGACCATCCATTCAAAAAGACCTTCTTTTGACTTGAAGGCAGTCTTCCATACATCTATATTCTCTATTGGGAACTGATGGTAGAAAAACTTTAGATCAATCTTACTGAATTATTTGGCTCCATTGAGTTGATCAAGGAGATTGTAAATTCAAGGAATCGGGTGCCAATTCTTGACTGCAATTTTATTTAGGGCTCGATAATCAATGCAAAGTCATTAGGTCCTATCTTTCTTTTGCGCCAGCATGATTGGGATACCACAATGCGATGAGATGGGTCGGATGTGCCCATTGTGGAGAACTTATTGAATCTGATGCTGGATCTCCTCGTTTTCTAATAGAGAGTGATGATAGACTGGTCCATTGTGTAGCGGTGCTCCAGGGGTCATATCGATGGAATGATAGACTTGACAGTGTATAGGTACCCCAATAGGTGAGGAGAAGATGTATTTGTATTCTTCCACGACCTTATCCACTTGCTTCTGCTGCATGGAGAGTTCATCTGTGAAGGCTGTGGATGTGGTTTCAATCTTTCGCTCACTCTGAGAGCGAATCAAGAAGAAGAAAAACTTCCTAGTCTAAGAGATGAGCTTCCTGCATTTCTTGGCAGAGATCAATGAAATGGCACTAGGTGGGACTACCTCAGGTATCCTATACAATTTCATTTTCAAATTAATAATAACACCGTGAGGTGTAGACTCATACACAACATGAAGTTTCCATAAGGTTGTCCCAAAATAACATCACAAACTTCAAGGGGAGAAACATCACACAATACCTCATCTTTGAATGGCTTGATGGCGTACGAAATGCAGAACTGATGGATGACACGAAGATTTATCCCTTGGCGGAGCCATCTGATGGTGTAGGGCTATGGGTGCAGTGTTATTGGCAGGGTTAGCCACTTGACAACCTCCACTAAGATGAGGTTCTTCTGGATACCACTATCAACGATGAAGTGCATGTTGGCCCTTGACCAAGTTTTGAAGATCCTTGGTCATGTTTGACCTAATTTTGGGACTTCGATAGGCTGTCGAAGGCAGAGAACAATATGAAGCAGAGATCATGGGATCTTGACCCTTTTTAGGGTCCTTTTTGGGATTCAGGATTATGTAACGAGTATGGGAATGTCGACCCATGGGTTTACCCATGCTTAGGCCTATTTTGTATGTATAGATAGATGCTAAGGTGATGTAGTGAGTATGAATGGGTAAGTGCTAGAGTTGGATCTGTGTGATCAAGAATTGTAAGTGGTTTGGTGCATACTATGTGAGATTTGCAGAGCTAAGTGAAAGTCATTGTAAGTGACTGTGGAAGGCTTTGTGCTATAATAGAAGGAAGAAGGATCTAGCAAGGTGCACAAATCTCCTATCCTCTGCGGAAGTGAGACTTGTATGCTTTGTGCCTGTAAGAAGCTTGACCCAAGATAATAAAGAAGAGAAGAGTTGGTGGATGTAGCCCCAGGGTGGGGGTGAACCATGTACATGCTATGTTGCTCTGCTTTGTGCGATGTATTGATGTGTTTATGTGTTTATTTTCTTAGTGATTTAATATAGACAAATGATTTGTTGATGCTTAGTGCTTAATAATATGAATGGATGTTAGATCTGACTGATATACATATGCTTAGTGCTTGAATCTGCTAGATCTGATCTGTTTCGTCGTGCTAAGTGCTTCTAGATGCTAGATCTGGTTGAATACTGCGATGCTCTGTAATTAGGGTTTAAATGCGCTGTAACTAAGAACTGAATATTGATGAATGTTAACTACTGAGTTCTTTGTCAAGTGTTAGAATCACAAATCTGTGTCCCAACTAAGGTTGCATACATCTGAGTCCTTCAACCACCCCTGCCTCTACCTTGGGTGAGACTTCATATGCTTCGCAGGTGTTGCCGAAAGGGCCGGTAATTAGGGTATTTTTGGTGTGCTATTGTAGCGTTGAACCCTGGGTCTGACCCCGTGCCAATAAATGGTTCCGTTGCCGGGACCTGAAACTGTGATTGCTGGGAACTGAGGAAAAATAAGCATTGTGTGAAGATCTGACCAGAAATTGTAAAAAATCTGTGTGTAGAACTGTCGCTCTAGTGCGGAGTATTCTACTTGATCTGTGAATCTCTGTGCTAAGAAAATAAGTCCAATCTGAAGAAAAGAGGTAAGATCTACAAGCTCCGTGCTCTGATAAAGGTAATAATAGTGAAAAGTTTTAGATCTGGAAGCTTTGTGCTCTGCTGAAGATAAGATTAGTGGAAAGTTTTGTTTCTAAAGTATGGATCTAGGTATGTTTGATAATATTTGTCCTATATTGAAAACTAGGGCACAGATAGATGAAATAAGATTTGATATGAGTAGATCTGATAGGAATAGTGAAAGATATGTTATACCTATGCATAGAGAGAATGTTTAGACTAACAAATGGATGCATGATCCTAGAAAGAAACTTTTGTAGGTTAGCTACCATGATACTAGTGCACAGTACATGAAAGGTTGGGGATCATTTAAGAGAAAGAGAGGATTAACTCTTTGTTACAGTTGCAGAAAATCAGGACATCTTGCTAAGGAATGCCCTGGAAGAAGACCTAGTTGCTTTTGTTGCAAAGCTATGGACCATGAAGTTTTGGATTTCCCTATAATGATTGATAAGGTTGAAAGGATGAATATGAGACAAGAAGACCATGAGAAAGGTCAAGCCACTGAGATTATGGTAGAACCCCAGAAAGAATCAGAAAAAGTATTTCTACAGATGAAAGAAACCCTGAATGACCACCGACATATCATCTTATTAGAGATCTTCAAAGAAAAAAAATGCATTGAAGTAAGAATAGGAGACTTCGACATTGACTGTGTTCTGGATGAAGAAACACATGTGAATATCATGAAAGAAAGAACTTGGGAAATTCTAGGAAAGGCTACTATGATTCCTTCATTGGGAGGAATAGGGTTATTTAGAGGAAAGATGATAAACCTATGTGGAAATCTCACCCAGATATCTATGAATGCCAATGGAACTTCGACAGAGGAAGAATTTGAAGTTGTTAAATTTATGGAGAACATCGTTCCATTTGCTATGTTACTAGGAAAACCTTGGATTGAAGGAGATAAATCCAGAAGGAAAGAAGAAGAAGTCTTAGAACAAAAGAAGCAAGAGTTAAAATATTTCATGACAAGGAGGATCACACACTTGATTCAAGAACAAGAGAACCAAGCAAGGCTATTTAAAACTAGAGACTTGGATGTCGAAGTGGGAAGAACACAAGAATATTTACAGAATACTGAAGTACCTATTCCAGATACAGATAAAGTTTTACCCCTGATTTCTATGACATAATTTCAACAACGCGAAGTTACTCTGCCAAAAGAAGATACGAATCATAATGGAAAACATAATTTCGAGACGAAGCTCACTGGAAAGAAGGCCAAAAAACTAAGTAAGAAGAGAGCTAAGATCGAAAAGTTATAGAAGGTTCCAGAGGGAACTTCACAGAAGGAAAATTTGCAAAATTGGAACTTCGTCGGGATATCAGAACTGCGTCACATGGCACTTCGCCATGGAGATGCAATATAGTCATTGGGGACAGTATAACTGTTAGATTGACAACCTAAATGGATAGAAAGGAATTTATGATCAGAAACTTCACCAGAAGACCATTGGGACCGCGCCATAACATACATAATCGAGTTAATGAAGGATTATCACCCGTTGCAAGAGATCTGTTGCCAAGTTACCTATTTATCCCGTCGCGCCACACAACGAGAACACTTTTGCTAACCATGAATCTGAGCCCGAAGACTATTTGATTTCTCATATTGATCATCACACTATTACCACTCATTCCGTTGCATTGACTAGTTACTCTTCGAACCTGAGATATTCAACCACGAGCGTGCATGTCGGACGAGCTTAGCGTTGTAGAGAAAATTGTCGAAGAAGTTCTCATTGACCTAAGGAATGAAGGAGTAATGTTTGAAAGAGAAATGTTTGCAAGTATTCAAGCGTCATCGACGAGAGGAGTGCAAGCCTCTCCGTCAACTTCTCACGGAGCCGGACCATCCTGACTATCAGTCGAAAAGAGAACCAAACATAGAGATGACCTAGAAAATGTGAATATGATCCCATCTATATTTCCCAATTACATCCCACCTCTGGTCGGAACGGTGAGTCAAGATAGTGTGCCAAGATATTTTGAGTACTCCATGATTACTGCATACCTCCCGAAGGGGATACGCGCAGTTCGAGCACATCAGGACAAGATCGCAACGTTGAAATTCAGTGACTTCAAGCTTGGAGATCGCAAGAAATATAGTATGATGTCCCCATACAAATACCTGACCAGGATGAAGGGGAAGAACTCAAATATAATCTCCCATCTGTGGACGATGAACCTCGCGTAGTCCACCCTGTTAAATGTAATGAAAATCCCATGCTTTGGAAGGCACCAGGAAGTCAATGCCTGTGTCAAGCTATTTATTTCATGTTACCATGGAAACTACTTATGGCTAGACCACTGTATCACAGTCAATCCAACGTTGATCCATAGGATCACGAGATTGGGTATGCAAGGACCCAACCCGCATGAGTTCTACCCAGGAAAAACCACAGATCGCGCACTAGCACATAAGTTCAAGGATACATACGACAATGTTGAAAAGGGAACACAAGGCTACAAGGTAGCCTCCATCTAGAATGGCGCAGTGCACCTAGATTGTCAACTAATATCCAAAAAGTTAGTAATGAAGAAAAGACCTACGTAGGTCACATGCTTTGCTTTTGACCTCACAGGGAATTGTGTAGAAGGTCTACAAATGAACTGGGCGAAGTACCTAGTGAATCAGCTGGAACTAGACTTCCGAGAAGCACATGATCAGGGCTACGAGTTTCACTTTAGCTGGCTCCTGATCCTCATCGCTTTCATTGCCTAGGAGATGCTAAAAGGTGCGACCTTCCTAGGTATTTAACCATTCGATCTGCTTGCTGTGAAGTTCACTACCCTTTGGTACTTGAATGATATGAACAAACAGTGGCAGTCAAACGCTGTTTTTCACACCTATTACCTTCAATTGAAGAGATCCATCAAAGATGAACCTTGCATGACTCTGAACACCTTACAGAGGTTCCGACCCCTGATGAAGATCTGTGCATATTGACACTTCATCTACTTAACATTGTGAGCTGATGAACATCAGTAGCAAATTTAGTCGTATTACAAACTCATGGAAGAAGACCTGGAGGAGATCACTAAGGACTGGTACGTAGACCTCCTTATTCCCAAAAAACCTACAAAAATGTCTGACCCCGACATCCTAGAGACCATGCAGAAAGAAAATGATACACCCGGACCCAACCGAATGAAGAAGATCGAAGAGGTCCAAGATTTAAGCAGTGCCTCAGGAAAGACTGCTTCAGTATCACCTGACCAAGGGGATGATGACAAAGTAGAATAACTAAATGGAAAAGGAGCTGAACAAAAGCCAGGTGAAGTAACACCACCCATAGACAAGGTTGATCCCTTGAAGAAGAGGAAGGTTTCTCCCCTGAAACCTTCTTCTTGAAAGAAATCAAAAGCCACCGTGACCAAGATGAAGAATGTGCTTACTACCGATGATTTTGACTTCATCATCGCAACTCTCAATGATGCTTCGCTGGAAATCATGGAGAAGAAAGAAGATAATAAGGATTAAATGTACGATAGAATTGAGGTCGATATACGAGGGGTACATAAGGACCTTCAGTCAAGCCGCATAGTGTCCACTACGCCCCTGCCATCGGGAGAACCGGAGTTGGGATATGAGCCAACCCAACTCCACCGACTAGCTGATGCGATCGAATCTCGCCTTCGTCGTGCTCAAGAAGAAACAGAACAAACCACCTAGGCCTTGAAGAAAGTGCAAGGCATACTCGTAGAAAAACACAGAGATGCATAACAAGAGAAGGTTGATCTCAAGGCAAAGTTTGAAGAAGAGAAAGTACAAATGCAACAAGAAAAAGAACAGTTGCTCATAGAGCAACTCGAAGTGAAGGAGGTAGTCAACAGAGCACTTCGCTCTGTGGCAGGCTTAGATACACAAGAAGAAGACCGAGTCACACATCAAGTAGAGTAGCTCGCAAAAGCTATCCAGAAACTACAACAACAAATAGTAGACTTAGAGCTCCGCATAGTGCCCAACACCCCACAGGATGTGAGGGATCAAAGAGAAGCAACTGCTCGAAGCGCAGTTGAGAGAATAAAGGCCCTTGCCATGGAATGTAATAAATTCACTGATCGCAATGCCCAGACCTATGATAAACTCACTGAGAATATAGAACTGAAGGCACTGGAGTCACAACTCCAAGAGGTGAAGTATCAAGCATAAACGATACAGGTGCAGTTGAAGCCCCTGTCAGCTGTGGAAAGAATGAAGTGATCCCAGGAGCAGCGCATTGCCTAGCAGCAGGTCCACACTATTCAAAGAAAATTTATGGAAGTAACTCAGAGACTCCAACCTATACATGATAAGGATTACAAACTGTTCACATAGATCGAAGGTCGAGTAGCGGAACTAGAGCAAGTCGTCACTGCAGCTGAACAACGTCTAGAGGGACCTGTCAACAAAGCAGTCATATAAGAGTTCGTTGAACAAGAGGTGATGGAACAACAACAATTCAAAGCAGGTTGAGCCAAGCTCGAGGCTTTCGAAGCTGAACGAGTTAGATCAGAGTGACTCTAGACGAGTCACAGGTGAGTGTTGGGGGCCTGTTGGCCCTTGACCAAGTTTTGAAGATCCCTGGTTATGTTTGACCTGATTTTGGGACTTCGAAAGGCTATCGAAGGCAGAGCACAAGACAAAGTGGATATCACAGGATCTCGACCCCTTTTAGGGCCCTTTTTTGGATTCAGGATTATGTAACGGTTATGGGAATATCGACCCATGGGTTTACCTATGCTTAGGCCTATTTTGTATGTATAAATAGATGCTAAGGTGATGTACTGAGTAAGAATGGCTAAGTGCTAGAGTTGGATCTGTGTGATCAAGAGTTGTAATTGGTTTGGTGCATACTATGTGAGACTTGCAGAGCTAAGTGCAAGTCATTGTAAGAGATAATGGAAGGCTTTGTGCTATAACGCAAGGAAGGAGGATCTAACGAGGTGCGGATATCTACTGTCCTCTGCGGAAGTGAGACTTGGATGCTTTGTACCTGTAAGAATCTTGACCCAAGATAATAAAGAAGAGAAGAGTTGGTGGACGTAGCCCCAGGGTAGGGGTGAACCACTTACATGCTATGTTTCTCTGCTTTGTACGATGTATTGATGTGTTTATTTTCTTAGTGATTTAATATAGATGAATGATCTGTTGATGCTTAGTGCTTAATAATATGAATGGATGTTAGATCTGACTGACATACATATGCTTAGTGCTTGAATATGCTAGATCTGATCTATTTCATCGTGCTAAGTGTCGCTAGAGGCTATATCTGGTTGAATACTGTGATCCTTTGTAATTAGGGTTTAACTGCGCTGTAACTAAGAAATGAATATTGATGAATGTTAACTGCTGAGTACTCTGTCAAGTGTTAGAATCACATATCTGTGTCCTAGCTAAGGTTGCAGACATCTGAGTCCTTCAACCACCCCTGCCTCTACCTCGGGTGAGACTTCATCTGCTTCACAGGTGTTGCCGAAAGGGCTGGTAGTTAGGGTTTTGTTGGTGCACTGTTGTAGTGTTGAACCCTAAGTCTTCCCTTGTGCCAATAGTGCACCAGAGTGCCTTTCACCCACATCTGTGAATGAAATAGGTGCTCGCCTTCCTCTGGCTCATTAGGTTCACTGGGTTGGATCTTGGTGTTAGAAACAGTGGCACTAGGTTCCACATCAATGATCTGTCTCCCATTTTCTAGTTCTAACTCAGAGTCAGAACCCGCATCCGATTAAGAGGCTTTCACCTATACCACCAATGATCCTTTGAGCGACAATCAACAATGTTATACCGGGGGCTCTTATGGAAGTCACACTACTTCCCAGTATCTTTCTTCATCTTTCTGTTGTCCTTATTTTCTTGTGAATTCACTGGTTGTACTGACTATATCCATATTTTTTATGTCCTTTGTTCTGTGAATTGGGGCTTCCCTTACCCTGATTCTGCTGTGAGGGGTTCCTAGACCCAAATTTCCACGTCTTTTATTTAAGTTTCTGCTTGATTTTGATGACATATTGATAGGCCACACCTAAGGACGAGATGTCCAAAACCTCCATTTCTTCCTGGATGCATCTATGCAAACCACCGTGATACTTGAGAACCAAATTTCACTCAGAATATTTGATACCCATCTTGGTGCGTAATGTATGGAATATATTTGTGAACTCTGGCACTGCTTGGTCCCTTTCCCGCCGCAGTGCGGTCCATTTTGTATACAGGTCGTCATAACTTCCAACATGGTTGTATTGTTCCTTTATAGCATCTCTGAAAGATTCCCAGGTAAGTGCGACTGTAAATAATGAGGGTTCCTTTGTTTCCTTTTGCTCAAAGAAAGTCTCCCACCAATATTTGACATGGGAGACGACTTTGAGGAGTGAAAAAGTAATCTTTTCTCTATTCGAAAATTTATGGACATAAAAATAACCTTCAAGTATATGAATATCAAAGTTGATTTATACCTTTAAGGGGGTGACACCTTCACTCGAGGTAGATGCATCGCTTTTCGACAACCATCGAAGGATTTGTGCAAATATATCCATCATATCGTTCTTCTGTCGCTCGAGGGATTCCTCGAGCAACATTTTGAAAGGATATCCTATCCCATCGTATTTCTTTTCACCCACCATGGAATGTTTCTTGGGCGTGCGAGAGAAATTTTCCTTAAGAGAAACAATCTTGAGACCCAACTCTCTATACCCTGACCTCGTCGGGGACATGCACTAAACAACAACAAGGAGCAGACCACTCTAATACCACTTTTCCACGATTATGAGAATAACAAAATGAAAACACAGATTTATAATATTAACATAAAGACACAGTGAACAACAACATATATACAATAAAATTGGACTTCTATTAAATAAAAAAGATGATGAAACTGTAAAATGCAAGCTAAAACAAGCTTGCTAGAATGATGGCAAGTTATCTCTAATAAGAGATGTGAGGCTATGCTCATTCGCAAGAAGATGAAGCACCAAAAGTAAAAAAACCTAGACATCAAAAAACCGAACCCTAGGAGATGAAGCTCCAAAAGTCACGTGGGCCCCATTGGGGTAAGTTCGTACATCAACTTCCCAGGGTTGTAACTTTTGCATACGATCTCCATTTTGGGCATTTGATGCCTTGTTGGAAATATCTATCTGATATGTACAACTCCCATTGAGGTTTATGTTAAAATATTGGGAACCCCAGTCACCCAAAAAGTCCAAAAAAACATCGTTTAAGGCCTCAAAACGACCCCAGAAGTTTGAGACTCGAAAATCTAGAAAAAAACTGCCAAGATGAAAATTGTAACTGCCAAGATGAAATCTATATGCGAGCAATATGGAAGAGGTGGGTGGCCACCGATATCCATCTGGATCAGAAAGGACTTATATAATTCACTGTTGATCTGTGCACAACTTCACAAGGCGACATACATCTTAGCACATAAAGGAAATCTGCCCCAAATTGAAGAACTTTGAAATATGAAGACCGATAAGCATAATTTTTTCAAGGTTGAACTAAATATGAAACAAACATAAACAAATGCCAGGTCTGTAAGAAGGGTGAAAAAAAACTTATGGATGACCATCTTGTGAAGCCATCTATAACACAAAACATGATCCAAGCTTTCATCGTCAATTTGAAAAGAGACATGAATACCCTTTTGCAAAATTCAGCAGCTCACGAGGCCACTTTAGAGTAGCTATTGTTCCATAGAATAGTCTCCATTTACAGGCAACATGAATTCTAGGCATCCTACTTGAAATACAAGAAAAAATGGAGAGGAAATAACAACAAATTCAAAATTATTTACAACCACCTTCTATTTTGTCTTTTTTTACCTATACACAATTTTTTACTTATTATGACACATGTCAAAATAGTTGAAAGGGGAAGATGAAAATACATGTAATTTCTTCTTGTATAATACAATAAACCCCTATAGGTAGTTACTTAGAAAATTATAAGTAAAGGAAGAGACCCATTTTGACTGGGATCTTCAACCATCGTAAATTTTGGGAACTATTTTTTGAAATAGTAATGAGAATCCCTCAGGACCAATTTTCTAGAGATAATTGTTGTTTTATGATAGTTAGTTTACTTTGAACTACTTCAAATAATCTATTGGGATGTTTAAAAATGTTGTAAGAATGTTTTTTCATTTATATACTTGTCATACATGAATTTGTTTTTTCAGAAATTGTTGTTTTTATCTCTTATTAATTGTTATGTGATGACGAGTAGTTTATGTATGTGATTGTGTAGCTTAGACTAATCTAGTTGCGCCTTTATATGCATGTGTTATTAACCCTGTTTCTCTCTAACAACTATTTGGAATAAATCTATCAAAGGGATTGATAACATTTCCAGCTGCTTATTAGTTACTCTTAGTTTCTCCTAGCTAGGATATGGTAGATTAGATTTTATTTTTGCAAGTAGTTTAGTTTTCATTTGCATACCCACTTGCATTCAAACCGTTCATTCACCCCTCAACCTAGTAATGGAATCCGAGACAAAATATGGATGGTATCTCCTAATCCAAATGGTGCGTAGTCTAATTGGGACGTCGTATCGGGGAGTACCCCTATTTGTTGAAGGGAATTTTGTTTGTGCGAACATAACACTATATAGATCGATGAACTGGGCAGTTTTATGAGGAAGTTGATCTTGTCAATGTCTTGTCAAGGTAGATTTGTACATACACGATTTCTTGGGAAGATCTGCAAGGGTGAGTAGATTATGAGCTGGGTGCACACATATATGTTCTCCCTAGTGCAAGTAGATCGTGAATGGTAGATCTCTTGAAACAATAGATCTACGATATATCTAGAATAACTAGTCACACAAAGGCCGATTTATGAAACATATTTTTTTGATTCGTTCCTTGTCCATAATCTCTTATAGAGGGAGTAATGAGAAATATAATACATGAACTTATTCCAAGCCATGCTCCTTTTGAAATTTGTAACTGCATTTTCAAAAAAATCAAGAAAATTTTAGTACGGTTTACATAGAATATCATGTTGGGTAGGTGTTATATTCTT
>SNQJ01S0089363.1:20388-33236 GCA_010110895.2 Picea sitchensis
TGTCAGTGGGCCAAGAAAACTTGTCGATTGAGATATGGGTAGTCTAAAACAAATTGAATAGAATTCCAATACACTTGATTATCATTTCCAATGATCAACCTAGGGGAGAATCAAGAAATTCTAGGGTAGATCTTATGATTTACGAAATGCCCAAACAACAGAGTTAAAAACCAAAACAAAATCAAGCAAGCATTAAACTCAATCATACTGCAATGAATCACACCATAACAACATATTGTTTAACCTAGAAACCCAAACACGAAAACTAGCATCGAATGTTATTGTTCAATCTTTATTACTTGACAATTAAAGAGATTTTACAAATTATTTGGTTCATTGGACCAACGGTTATTTGCTCAACAAGAATGAGCAGTGTTTCTATACCAGTCTCAGTCAAGAAACCATTCTAGTTCATTGTGCAAGAGTTTATAGGCAATGTATGCTCCTTTGGGGTAGTTGGAAGGCTCAACATCTCTTCCTTTTCATTTCCTCTTCTGTGGTTGTCTCTTTCCCATTCATCTTTTACTGGCAATGTTCCTCTTCACGATTCCTTCGTCTTCATTGTCTTTTGTTAATTTTGACTCTTATTTGGCAATTCGAAGTTCCTTGTGGCTAGTGGGTGGTTGGTTGAGTCAATATGTGACAATCACCCTAACAACAACAACCTCATACTCCATCCACTTCCATAGCTACAAACTATTCTCCTACAGTTTATTCAACAACCCCCATAGCTTCTTCAACAAATCTCATAGCCTACTATGTAGTCCTTATTTTCCAATAATTGGCCTGTGAAAATACAAGTCATGTGTCATTCATGTTTGTTTCAGATCCATTTCGGATCATTGTTGCATGAGACTTTGGTAGTAATGTCAGGGTCGACCATTCTGCACAACAAAAAGTATGTGCACTTAGTTGATTTCTCTTTAGAAATACGTTTTTATATGTAGTATTTGGACAAGTAGTTTTCAAAAAAATATAGCTATCGAAGAAATTTAGAGGAAATTATGGGGTTGATCGGCTTAGATTTATCCACTTCTTAGGTATAATGGTCACATCCACCATTCACCCTTTTCATCGTAATCAAAATTATAATTTATAGCAGATGAAATGTTCCCTTCATATGCTTTCCAGTGGTTGGACAAACACAAAAAAGGGTAATTTGTATTCTTTATGGCTTCGTTGATAACAAAATATATACCCTTCATTGAAAAATATACATAAACAGATGAAACCCGGCCTAGCTCTAAGTCATGTGCCATCATGTTTGTTTCAGATCCATTTCGGATCATTGTTGCATGAGACTTTGGTAGTAATGTCAGGGTCGACCATTCTGCACAACAAAAAGTATGTGCACTTAGTTGATTTCTCTTTAGAAATACGTTTTTATATGTAGTATTTGGACAAGTAGTTTTCAAAAAAATATAGCTATCGAAGAAATTTAGAGGAAATTATGGGGTTGATCGGCTTAGATTTATCCACTTCTTAGGTATAATGGTCACAGCCACCATTCACCCTTTTCATCGTAATCAAAATTATAATTTATAGCAGATGAAATGTTCCCTTCATATGCTTTCCAGTGGTTGGACAAACACAAAAAAGGGTAATTTGTATTCTTTATGGCTTCGTTGATAACAAAATATATACCCTTCATTGAAAAATATACATAAACAGATGAAACCCGTGACTACTTTCCTTGAATACTTATTTTTCATAAACACATGAATATCTTTCCAAAGCTCTCCATCCACCATCATTGAAAGCCCATGTTCGTCCTATGGTGAGTCCAGCATACTACCAGTTGTAGCAATATCTTAGGGACCTATTATTAGTCTTTTTCTTCTACCTTCCCTTCATTGGTATCAAATGGTTTGGATACTCCATGCCGAGTGAGCTTAAAGAATTTCATGAGTAGTGTGTTTTTGGTATTTAGTATAACCTATAAGACAAGTCTACCTTTCGGAGTGCTTTCATATCAAATTCCATCTTGGAGCTCCTCGATTTCTCATTTTCATTTTCGTTCGTTGAATATTTCCATTATGCTACAAGTAAGAAAGCTAACTCTACAATTGCAATCTTAAACCTCTTCGATGCTCACCCAATTTGGTCACCATCGGTCTAGTTCTTAAACTCATCTTCCTATTGTGACATTTCATTGTCCAAGTGTCCAAAGACAAAAATCAAAGTTGATACTTGTCGTAAGGCCTGTATGTGCAGGCATGACACCCATGGTTAACACAGCTTTGCAAGGAGCACAATAGAATGACATCTGATTTCAATTAAATTTTTTAAGGTTGTGGATAACAATTCATTGTGTCATCTAATTATTTGTCTTAAAGACCCACACTTCTAGCAACTCTCTCAAATCAAGCTATGTGTGCATTTTTCCAAGAATTATTTTTAATATATTCCATCTAACAAGGCTAAATACATGTTTCATTATTTTTGGCTTGCCAAAGACTACAGTCTCATGCAGATTGCATTCTACTCCAGGTATTTTCCCTTTCTTAATAGGGCTTTATATGATTTCAGCACATATATGCCATTGAAGATAGAGCTTCTCCAGGTATTTTCCCTTTCTTAATAGGGCTTTATATGATTTCAACACATATATGCCATTGATGATAGAGCTTCATAAATGCACGATTGATATAGTTGCACCTTCATATTTAATGTCAACGCTACTCCCTGATGTCGATGAAAACCTGGCTAATTAAATGAGTAATGGCCCCAATTGTCACTGACCAAACCCCTCTTTGTTTGGGCTAGTGCTTGCTAGCCTTTGGGGGGAGTCCCTAGGCACAATGAAGTGCCTTGTTGTTGTCTTTAAGTCTGATTTCTGTGTATAAAACCTACAAAACATCAAGTTGTTCATCTTGGACAGCATGTAAAAGCAATCCAAAACGATGAGGAAAAACAATTTTATACGCTTGGAGAGAACCTGCAGGGTTAGCACAATGATAGTAGAATGGAAAGAAGAAGAAAACTATTCAAAAACATCAGAATTAACCATAATGAACAGTTCAGAAAATGACTTATCATAGCACAAATTTACCATAATACCGCCAAGAAAGAGGTTTCAAGACAAACACACACTTCTTTATTGATAAATCTTACAAGAGGAATGTTTGCGCCACACTTGGCAAGCCTACAACCGATACAATGACTACTTTTCTCAAAGATGAGCCACTAGACTAGAGACCAAGAGAGAAGAGAATGAGAGAGACACTATGTTGAGATTTGGGTACCTTGGAATGTGGTCCCCTTGTGGTTGTGGGTCTCTAACCACAAGAGGGAAACATTTTACCCATTGTGCCTTTTACTTTATGTCTAATTTCACTTCATTTTCCTAAGTCAAAAGGGTGAAATTTGTCACTTGAGTGAAAAGAAACTATTAATTCACTTTGTGGGTGAATTGAGGGACATAAAGTGAACTATGGAAACTTAATCCAAAGTGGGTTTTGAGTTGAGATTATTTTTGAGAGATCTCAACCATTGATTAGGGATGGCTTGGGATGATCCTAGACATCCACTTTTTAGGTTTCCTTATGATTCCTTAAGAAGGGCACATAGGGCATTTGGAGGCTCGTTCACTTATATGTTCACCAAGAGAGTTTGGAGAATGGAATCATTGGGAGAGAAGAGCTTGAGCACCTCCATCCATGGAGGAGCTATTACAGCTTAGACCCTTGTTTATTTATGGTGATCAGTATTTCTTGAAGGAGGGTGCACCACTAGCAGGTAATAAAAGGACTTGTGCTATTTCAGATCTGTTTGGCTCATGTTGCAGGAGACACACAATAGAAGATTTGTGTGGAAGGGGTTATTCATTGGGTCAAAGAGGAAGGAAGGCGCATCACTTCAGTGGATAGAGCAACAAGGGAAGAGGGTACACTAAGCTTGAGCACATTTCTCTTCTTGGAACTCCAAAGCTTCTCGTGAGGAGTTGTTATTGTATCAGGTTCCATTGTATTAGCTTACTTGTTGTATTCACTTCTTAAAATCATCATTATATATACTTTCATTCTAAACTGGTTTTCCCTAGGGGGGGTGTTTACCAGGGTCATGTTGACCAAAAATACTTGTGTTCATTTCATGCATGCTTAGAGTATAGATCAGCTTTTTAAAGTTGTAAAGATCAAGATGAGTGTTATTTGTTTTGAATATATTGCATGTGTTAATCATTGGTATGAAAAACACTTGCAAGGGCACCTCAAAAAGACACTTAACCACAAAAATTATCAGCAGAAAGTTACTAACTATTTGTTGTCCTAAAAGATAGAAAATGACAGTTTTGGAAAGTCAAACTTTGAGCTAAATTATGGTGAAATACAGATCATATTTAGCAGCCTGATAGTACCTTGTTTCTCTTCACACTATGCTACTACTGCAATGATCCAACCAGAGCCTTTGTAAGGCATCCAATATATAGCATAAGGAGGGCACATATCTCAAGGGAGAAGGAGAAGATGCATGAGTGGTTAAATTTGGAGTCTAAGTGCATGAGGAAGAGAGATATGTGACGAGTGTGAGATGAGTGAGTGTATGTGAGAGTTTGCATGAAGGTTACATGCGCACAAGAGAGGAGAATGTGCCCTAAAACTTAGGAAGGCACACTTGAGGAAGAAAGGGAGGAGTAATGAATGATAATGAATGTGAATTGGCTTTATGGAGTGAAAGAAACACATGGAGGCCAAAAAAAAATTTCTCATGCATGTCTTTTTGCTAAAATTGACAAAAGCATGAGTGAGTTATGCCTAAGAGGAAATCCACCCTATTTTTTAGGGAATTTCCTAACTTTTAGGAAAATACGGTTTAAACTCAACTGAAGATGAATTTTAAGGAGTTGATGCTTGGCAAGTGGAGGGGTGATTATATGGAGGAATATATGACTAAATTTAGGCCCATATATGCGACTCTATTTTCTCAATTAATTAATTATTTATGCTTGAGTCTTGGAAATATGTGACCTGTGCCTAGGTGGATGCCACATCACTTTGTACCTCTGCCACATGTTGATCTTTGAGGGTGCCACTTGGCACTGCATGGATGATGATTGTACTTGCTAAATATAGACATTTCTAAAAACAGAATACAATTCCTAAATTTTAGGAAACTGTCCACATCACCTAGGATGACTGGGAGAACACTGTCACATGTCACTATCTAAAAATAGACATGACTAAAAATATAAAGTCATCTAAATTCCCTTTACTTTATACTCATTGATCTCGTCTTTCCGCAAGGGATCTGAATATGCGATCAGAACTGACTTGCAAGACATGGCGCTCAACCTGCTAAAAACAGTAAATTGTGCCACATCATCCCAAAAAAGATCCAAAAGACTCTGGATGTCTCAAGGATCAATACTGCACGCTCAAAATCTGAACCTAAGGCCTAGAGCAAAACTTGTTAAAAATATAAATTTCTTACACATTGCCCGGAAAAGTGTCATCGAGCCTGGAATCATGCAAGGACTCACATTGTATGCTCATAACTACTCCAAATTGTCAAGAGACCCACTCAAACCGTGTCTCCTAAAAAAATAACAACATTCGTTATATGTATACATATCTCTCAAAAATGCCTAGTGTTAGCACTGAAAGTCACACTTTGACTGCTAAAGTGTAAGCTCAGCACCCAACATAATGTAAAAGACAACTTTGGTTTTGAATAGGTGGAGCAGCAAGATGGATAAATAAATAGAGAGGGCAGCAAACTGCATATCATTAGGCTACACCAATGGGCAATGGAGTCACAAACATCCTACTCATCGGAGGCACAAAAGTTGCTTAACAGAAAACAAAATTATATGTTTATAGGTGGAAGAAATGAATAAGGAAAACATAAGATATAATGTTAAGTAAATATAGATCCTCTCAATTCAATGAATCAACAAATACTTGAATATAAACAATGATTGATGGGCAAAATATAGCAGATCCTCTATTGCTTAGGGATCCATAAATCATTGACGGCCTTTGATCCTCAAATCTGCAATATATTCAAATAAGAAGAAATATGAAAGAAGAGTTACAATCTGAAATCATAGCTCTCATGAGTCTCCAATAGAATTAATGCTTACAATCAAAAAATGTCCACAGGCTTACAAATGAACACACACAGAAAACTGCCTATTCCTACTCTCTCTAGCCTCTCTTGGCCTATCCATCCCCCTTCAAGATATATCTCCTTATTTAAATAGAAAATAGCATCCAAATGAACTAAGGAGGTCGAATCCCATATCCTCCATTGGATTCTAAGCCTTGGAGATAGGTGGCAAATTTCAAAGAGACAAAAGTCCAACAAACTGTTGATTTTCAGGAATTTGTTGGAAGTCATTAATAAATTGTTTCCACCTCATGCATGAGGCCTTTGATGGAGATAAATATTAGATGCAGGTGTCCCTTGATATCTAACTGATCCTTTAGAATCCATTCGAACTCTCCTTGACATGTGGCAACCTCCCAACAAGGCGAATATCAAAACCGTGACCGCTACAGGAAATTAGTACGCAGCGCCACTATGCAGAGTACGCAGCATCTACTTATAGATCCAATATATCTCAAACCAAAACACATTTTGAAAAACTGAGAGAGGTTTTTGTTATTTGTAATGTTATGAACAAAAACCTCCTTCATTTTTCAAAAATACATCCTCAACTGCTCATAACCCAATTTTTAAATTAGTGACTCAAAACTGGCAGAATAACTCTGCACAATTTATCCTCTACCAGAATATTACGCAACGCATGTAGCTAGCGCCCGACTGTGTTTCTGCATGCAAATCGGTAGCATAAATATGTGGGTTCTCTAATGCTTGAACTTGGATATTGGGAATAACTCAATATAATTTAATTTTTCCCCAAAACAAATAAAAATCACATAACAATTTTATTCATTTGCCAAAATGAATGATGAAATGTAGATTTTGTTCTCTGTGAAATATTAGGTAGCGCCACTTATGCAACGTTGGGGCATAAACCAATCTTGTGCTAACACCTGGAAACCAATTCAACTCTAAATTTGAACCAAACAACCATGTACCGATCATATACCTACCTCTGCTGGGAACCAACCTCTTTCTCGACACTAGTGTTAAACTCTGGGAGAATCTCATAATGCCAACCAAAGGTATGCATGTTGGCTCTTAACCCTCAAGGTTTTCAAGGGTGAAAATCTAGGGGTTAACAATACCTCACTGGCACGCTGCAATGTTTATTGTGTTTTGATCCAATTCCATTTCCTTATGATCGTATCAAGGGACACATTTCATATGACAGCATAAGAATGTTAGTTGATTTCTGAGTTCCCTAGTATATGTTGGACGATATATTAAGACCATTGTTGGAGGCATCAAACTAAAGCACACCTTTACACCGCTTCTACCTGCCTTGCTTTGATGATCTTTTCCTATTGTAATGGCCCTCAACTTCCTCTTATGCCTACACGTGCACAACAATAGACAACAAAAAAAAAAGAAAAATAAAAACTATGATATTTGGGCTTGAGGACATGGGTGGGGGCAACTCACCAACTCAAGCAAAGGTTTATCATATAACAAAGTGGGTATTTGGTCTTTAATCATTAGATATGTCATCATTTTATGTTAATGGTTTTAATGATATTGTCCAAACTGGAATGTAAACTTTGTACGTATTATTCTCCATATGTTCTTTGATTTGTGAAACAAGGAGAATTCATGTTCAATGCAAAACATAGTTACGCCAATATTCAGTGTTGTTATACATTGTGTGGTTTTCCAGTGTTCATTTTCCTGCTAACACATGTTGTGCTCAGTCCATATGCCATCATATCATTAGCAAGAATTACTACAGCATGATTTTTTTTCATAGTGGTGTAGAATTTATATGAATTCATCTTGAAATGAAGGACGTTAGTGTTGGTATAGTTAGGTTTCTATTTGAAACATTGAAATTAATAAACTGTTTTTAAAACACATTCCTCCCTCCATTGATAGTAGAATGTCTCTTCCTTTGTTGCATTGGATGATAAATAATTAGAAATTATATTAGAATTTTGAAATTAATAAGAAAAAAAAAACACCATGGCTTTGTTAAATTGTGAAGAGGCTTCACTCTAAGAAAAGGTTTCATCAAAATCTTTCATTTGACAATTTCAACAAATCTAGTTACATCTTTACATTCATTTTTTCATACTAAATACAACCTTGTATATACTACTTCAAGTTCCATATTCTTGATTTCTCAACAGGAAAAATGCTCATCCAGATATGCATGTTGCTATATTTGATTGGAAGAGAGAAAATTACACAATTTTTGCATTGAACAACAAAATTCTTCTTTACTTTTATTCAGGGTTCATAGGAAAAACATCAACAACAATGTTGATTTGCACCACCAGGGGCAATTGCTAGTTTCAACATTAACCGAGAACAATGTTTGAAAAAATTTGTAGATGTTGAAGGTGTGGTAGGGACTGTCCAAGTAGATATTAAGCTAGATATTCCAAGGTTGGTGACTAGAGACTCACCCTAAGAGACCAATTCAAGCCAAGAAGGCCCCAAGCAAAAGTTCACTATGTACTTCAAAACAAAATTGACAAGACCAAGCAGTAAACAATTTTACTTGAGAAATCACTTTTTTTTATATGACGTGATCAAATTATGAATTCATAAATTAGCTAATATCATGATTTAGGTACCATCGGGATTACCCCGGTGGGTTAGCTCGAGTGGATGAGTGATATGGTCATAATGCAAGAGGTTTCAGGTTCAATTCCCCGGCCAGTGAAAGTGTTGATATTGTTGGGCCTCACTCGATGTCTCCACTGGGTTAGGCCTAGTAATTAAGGTGGATGGTTTACCCTGTTTACCATTAAGGAAATGTGGGGAAGTACTTGGAGGGTTTCTCGTGATTTCTTCCATCGAAAACATTAAAAAAATAAAAATAAAAATAACGGTACCATGGGGAATATGCAAATAGGTCTGAATGAAGGATCTTTCATAGTGATTGAAAGGGAAGAAGTTTAGAGGTTGTTGGAAGAAGTCAAGGAATGGTTGTGATAACTGGAGTTCATTGAAATTGAACATTGTAAAACCTCCAGCGTTTGCAGACTTTGTTGGAAGAGTAACAAAGTAGAGGATGGGGGATAAATTCCCCAAAAAAATAAAATTGGTAAGGCTATAGATAAGAAAAATTAGCACATTTTTTAGACAGAGAAGCAGTGAATTGCAAGTTGCAAAGTATAACTCCAAAGAGGCAGGTTAGGCATAACTCACCTATGGAATCATGAAGCTCTCAATATCTAATTGCAAGCCAAGAGATGCCCACAAAGTTTATTTATGGGTGTAGAAGGCCCAAAAGAATTCTGAATTGTGGAATAGAAACGGTTGAAAAACCTTGCAGAACCGGTAGTCTACAATTGAAAAAGAATCTGTAGAGAAGCAACCAAACCAAATTGGACCACATAGAAATATAGATTGTTATGTATAGAAAAAACAATGAGTACAATGTACATGTATAACAAATCAATATTACACAGTGAAATATGTATCTTATTAAAAGAAAAGAAGAAATGTGTCCAAGTGACATTGGAGGGTAAGGAATGTGGGTGAAATGGCCTCAATTTGAAATCCAAGAAAAACATTTCTAGAGTATTATGAAAGGTTAGCTAGCCTCACCTACCAATGGTTGGCTTTAATTAGACTAAATCAATCTTTGTTGAATCTCTTCTACATGCTAGAAATAAACGAATACCATCATTGTGAATGAAGATATTAAGGAAATTATTCTTAAGTTTCTTTTTAGATCACATCCAGAGCTAGTCTTAAACAGATAAAACTGCAATACTAGGAATTGAGAGTAACCATGGGTACATAATGGCCAATCATCTTTCATGGGCCCAAGAAGAAAAAGAATTATTCACCATCAACGCTCTGGTCTTTCCTTTGGAACCTCAATTAGAAAGGAACAAAAAAATCTCAAAGGCGTGTGTACTTGAATTTAGAAATTTAGTGAAATTGCATGATTTGACAACCTCAACTGGAAGCTTATATAAGATGTCCCTTTGTCCATCCACAACTGGTTCCTTGAGGATTTTTCTCCTGAATTGCAGGACTTCATGTACAGAATGATAGTGGTGGGGAATTCTTCAAAGCCATTTCTTATGCACATCTATGTATGTTTACTGTGGAGCTACATGTTGTTAATGATTATAGCTCAAACAGGTGCTTCTGCATAGGCTAGGTGTCAAGCATGCAAAGATGTCCAAAGCCTCTCTAGGTACTTGCTTAATTTATTAAGTAAGTGACTTTATTTTTTCTTTCCTAAGTTTGACTTAGGAAAAGCACATTAATTAACCCAATTAATTAATGTTGGCTATTGACTAAGTTTTTCTAAGGTTAAGTGACTTAGATCTAATCTTGACAATTGATCTTAAGTGAGGCTTAGGATATAATCCTAGCCATCCATCACTTTGGAAAATTAAGAGTTAGGGTTTTGGTCAATGAAATGTTATAAAAGAAAGCCTAAGGAGAGGAGAAAGACACACATTCAGTTGGCAGTCATTAAAAGAGTGATTTTCTCAAGTGAAGAGTGAGAGACTCAAGGCTAAGGAGAAAGAAATGTTAYAGAAGAAAATTCATGCAAAGGGAAATCAAGTGGAGGYTGAGTTAGTTGAATTCCAGAGGACCAAAATCTATACCAACCGCTTGTGTGAAGGGTCTATGCAGAGATCCGTACAAGGGATGAGAGAGAGGGAGGTTGAGTAGATTGGGTTTACAGTGGGTCGATTTTCCAATGGGTTGAGTTTTCAAGAGGGGTTGAGTTACAGGTTTCATTGTTGTACAAAATTTTGTATTTCTCTGTGAGCCAAATAATAATAAAATCMACTAAATGTTGGTTTTCCCAAGTTGGGTTTCCAGGGTAAAACTTGTGTAATGTGTGATTGATTTTTTGTTGTGTATGACTAATTTTTTACTTGTTGTTCCGCTACATATTTATGTTAAAATACCAGTGTATTTTTGTTCAACARTTTCAGAAGTTAATTACAGGGTTAATTAAAATTCTAGGCATAAAAAACAACTAGAAATATAAATCAGATCTGATATTTGGGTTTTTAACATGGTATCGGAKCAATAAACTCTAAAGGAGTAGGAGATCATATTTGTCACAAGTCTACAGCAGATTACTTTCCAACAGTGTATTATTCTTTGGTCAGAGTATTTTGATTGGACAGGGGGACGGTTGCAACTGGACTGAGATTTGAAGACTAGTTGGAAGGTGCATCCAACTACAGTCCCTGGAAGTAAAGGATAGAATTGGTGCTTATGGAGAATGGAATTTGGGATTTTGCAGATCAGAAACTCACCCCTCCTACTGATGCTACCCAACTGGCCGAAAATAACAAAAAAGACGTGAAATCTAGGAGGATTATTCAGAATGTAGTAAAAGATCGTGTGATCCCTCATCTATCTGGAAAGAAGACATCTAGGGATATGTAAGAGGCTCTGAAAAAACAATACCAAATCAATAACCAGAATAGAAATATGGTGCTGAGAGAGAAACTCGGGGGCACCAAGATGTTGTTAGGGTCCTAACCCGCACATAGTAGAACAATATATTCGGATGTAATAAAGGTCAATATTAATAAGGCCTTTCAATAAAATAGAATAAGGAGGATGTAAGAAGACCTAATAGAAGCTTCCGCTTCTAAAAGGATCTTCCTCTAGATGCTTATTTTTAGTATAAATAGGAGTCGAGGGTATGAGAACCCTAGCTTGGTCATTATTGTAATAGAGTTCTGCTCAACTGGAGGTTGCCCCCTCGAAGAGGCCCGTGAACATTGCTTTCATATTCAAAGTGTTATTTCTGTTGTTATTCTTATATCATTCAGTGTTATTGTGGTGAATGTTCTGGTTATATTGCGGTTATTTTGCCATTACTAGCATTTTATTTCAGTTCTGCATACATTTTATATCTGGTATATTACAAGTGATATCAGAGCACTTTCCTCGGCAGAAAGTGTGGGTTAAATTTGTTTTCAGGGTAAAGAGATATTCCGGCGTCTTTAAGCCAAAGAGATCTATCGTTACGCGCATAAACCCGCGGTTGAGGGATTCATACATGCGGGAAATACAAGTGGTACTTAAGCGCACATCTGTTGGCCACCCTTATAACCCCTGTTGGTACCCCTTTGAGTGGTAGCACATCATACAGCACCTATGTACAGATCAGCCTAGATTACCTGAATCCCTCTTTAGATAAACTGATTGGCCGCTTGACTGCTATAGTGTCACCGAGAACAGCACTCGGGAAGATACTCTCTAGTACCTGGGTAGTCGGGTAGTATGGCTAAGGGTACAGTCTATCCTCCTTAGTTAGTGCCCTAAGATATTGGGTCGAGTACTACTGTTGGACCCCGCACGTATATCAGAGAGCTATAGCACAGGGAAAACCCTTGTCTGTAGAACCCTTGAATACCTAACCCTTGGGGGACAAAAACATAAAAAAATTAAAACAAACAAGATTTATTGTCGTGCAAATGTGTTTAGATTGCCAAGTAAATACACATTTCTTTCTGGTTAAGCATTTGGGCATTTCCTCTCTGCATTGTTCTTCAGACCGGAGTATAACTCTGTAATAAAAATAAAAAATAAAAAAAGTATGGAAAAATTTTCACCATTATTTGAAACATATTCCATTGGATTCATCTCTTCTCCCTTATCACATTCATCCATATCATTTTTTCGGCCAAATTTTTTACCCCGCTCGCCCCTTTTCAGTTTCCTCATCCTCATGGCCCATACTCGTAGCCAAGACTTGGAAGCTCGCTTCAACACCTTGCAATCTGGTCTCATTGAGACCCAAC
>SNQJ01S0089365.1:0-33236 GCA_010110895.2 Picea sitchensis
GGATGAGCGGGGTTTTAAGATGTAAGAGTGATAATATGGTGGGAGCGGACGATGGTTCTGCAAACCCCCTTTGGTGGCTAACCAAAACCCATGAATACCAACTTGCTAAGCTACCCCATCAATTATCCCAACAATGGTCAAGCAGATTAGTGTAAGGTCCAAGTAGTTATCTGAGATGAAAGAGATCTAATGCATACACAAGAAGTTTATAATGATCAAATATGACACATACCATGATACCTCAGACCAATTACCTCATGAAGCAAGAGCCTTTTCTGATGCAAGCCTAGGCCGATAGTGATGGAGGTTGGTACTGCTGACAGGACAAGTCTGGTTGAGAAGAAGAAAAGATGGGCCCTCAAAGGCCATGCTCAGGTCAATCTGCTCTCGTACTCCATGTCTAGGACCATGTGGGCCTCAAGACATGATCTCCTGGTTATCCCTAGATATCGGGGATAACAGTACCTAATGCCCAGGAATTGAAAATTATGATCTTGAGGGAATTGCATAATGTGCCTTATGCTGGGCACCCTCGATATCATAAAACAGTGGCAACAGTCAAAAGCCATTACTTTTAGCAAGGCATGAAGAAGGAAATTGCATAATACATTGCTAGATGTATGGAGTGTCAGAAGGTTAAAGTTGAACATAGGAACACAACAAGGTTGCTACAGCTTTACCCATTTCTGAGTGGAAGTGTGTTAGCATAGAAAAACCTCAGAATAAGTACTCAACGCCTTGAAAAGAGATAATTTCAGATAATAAGTCTCTTGGGGAAACCTCCTTTACCCCACATAAATGTTCAAGTACAGAAATGATTCAAAATATGAAAATGTCTCCTTGGTATATATAGAAGACTAGGAGGTATAATTACAACTAATGGAATAAAGCCGACATAAAATAAAATAACATTAATGTAATATGCCCGATTAAGGGTAATGAGCCAATATGGGGCTTAACATGCCCTCCTTGAGACAAGTGTGTCCCACAATGAGTAACTACGGATATACGTATAAAATACTCATCTTCCGAAGTAGAATCTTCAGCTGGTAGTTTTCCTCCATTTAATGAGATACTTTGAAATGGATCTATTCCTTGGTGGCGAATTCTTTTGTTAGTGATGGCTTCAAGCTCAATAGTTTTTTCCTTCCTCGTCAAGTTAAGGAAATATAGTTTGGGCGGGATCTTGTCTCTATAACCTTCTTTAAGGATAGAAACATGGGCTGGTGTACTTGTGAAGATGCGGGTAACTCCAATTTGTATGCCATGTACCAATCTTTGCAACACCTTATAAGGGCCATGTACTTTGGTGATAATTTATTATCGCTTTTGGCTTAGCAGGGACATCCATTTGTATGGTTGTAATCTTAAAAAACCCAATCCCCTACTTCAAAACTTATTTCACTAGATGTTGATAATAGCTTGTTGTTTCATGCAATTTTTATTGCCATGGTCGGGTTGTCCTTTAGATTTGGAGAAATTGTTGTTCTTTCGATGCTTGATCTTCCAGCTGTTTTAGACAAATTTTATTTTAAGAGGAGAGAGTGATGGAAGGAGGAATTGGTATCCATGAGTGCCATAAATGGTGTCTCTTTTTGTTAGGTATGAAAGGAAGTGTTACCACCATTCTTCTAAAATGTCATTGAACCATTGTGTTTGTTTCTCGGAGACAAAGCAACGAAGGTATTCTTCTATACATTTTTTCACTATCTCGGATTTTCCATCAAATTGAGGATGATAGGATGAGCTATGAGCCAATTGAGTACCCCAAACAGAAGAAAATATTATGTCCAAAAATGTCCGATTGAAGATGGGATCTCTATCACTTACAATAATCTTTTGGGGTGTCGTGTAGCTTTGAGCGTCTCCATTAATGCAATGGCAAACTGTACTTGCACTGAAGGGATGAGAGAGTGCAAAAGTGTGTGCTTAAATTTAGTCTATCAGCAATCACCATGATGACACTCTTTCTTGAGACCGTAACAGGTAGGAAATCCCTTGAAACCTCCTCCCAGTATTTGACTTGGGATGGCTAATGGTTGTAAAAGACCTAGGGTGGTGAACCACATATATTTTTGTTGGCAAACCAAACGTGCTGCCACAAACCTTTGAATTTATCAGTTTAAGAATACATCCCAAAAAAAATCCTTCTTGACCCTATGGTGGGTTTTCAAAAATCACAGGTGCCCTCCTACTGGAGAGGTGCAATTCAATAGTACTTTTTGTTTGAGTGGGAGTTCTTACATAAACGCATAAGAAGTGATCTTTTGGCAGAATGGTAGATCACTTTTCCATGTAATTGTATCTGATGTACTGGAATCCTCTGCAACCTTTGAATGAAGAGTCCACACTTTTCGTCGTTCTTCCATTCTTCCCTTGCTTCTATTATCCAATCAGGTTGGATGATCCGAGATCATAGAGAAAAGGCCTCAACATATTCATCCTTTCTTGAGGTGCATGCATGTAACATTTTTCTTCCCCTTTTTATGAAGCCGATTTCAAAATCATAACCCAATATCTTGGTTGCCATTTTGTTGATATTTTCTAAAGATATTCTTTGTTCCAATAAGTATTTAGACTATCATGATCTGTTTTGACAGTGCTACCTATTAGGTAAGGACGGCTATTTCTTCAATGCGTAGCCAGTATCTCCATCATTTCCTTCTCATAAATGGGTTTGTGTAGGGTCATTTCCCTTGAGTGGTTGATTTTCAAAAGCTAGGGGCCTCCTTCTTACATTAGGACAACACCAATTCCATTTCCGAGGGCATCACATTTCACAATAAAGGTTTTGTGAATGCAGGTAGTCCAATATAGGAGCTGCATCAGCTCTTTAGAAGTTGTTCAAAGCTTTTAGTTGCCTCTGAGGTCAGCAGAAATTCATCCTTCTTAGTTAGTGTTGTTAAAGGTGTTGCTATTCTTCCATGATGTTGAACAAGCTAGGTGGCTTCCCTATCAAACCCAAAAATCCTCTAAGATTATTTAATGTTTTGGAGATAGGCCATTCCATCCATGGCCTTAATCTTGTTAGAGGTTACCTTGACACCTTCATGAGATACAATGGCCCAAATACTCACCTTCTTCCTCCAAAGAAACTGTTGGATGGTTTGGCATATGTTGTTTCTCCTTTAGTAGTTCTTGTACCTTATCAACATGTCACATAATCCTCCCCAAGACTTGCTATAGATTAGTATGTCATCAAAAATACTAACACAAATTTTAAGAGGAAGGGGCTTGAAAATGGAATTCATCAATACTGAAATGGAAGGTGCATTTGTAAGGCCAAAGGCATGACCAAAAATTCATAATGGCCTAAAGGTTTGGAATGTTGTTTTGGGATATCTTCTTCCTTCATTCCTGTCATTGATGAATTACCACGAACAAGATCGATTTTAGCCAAGGAAATATATTGCTCCATGTAGTTCATCTAACAATTCATCAATGATGGAATGGGAAACTTATCTTTGTGATTGATCTTGTTGAAGAGCTCTCTATAATGCGGACACATACACCAGGCTATCTTTCTTGAATGCCATTACCACTAGTCTGGTAAGAACTTTGGATAGGTCTAATAATGCCGACCTCTAACATTTCTTCAATAGGCTCAATTTCACTTTTCACGGGCGTAAGGGTATCTTTATAGCCTGATGTTAGGAGGAAGACTTCTAGGAATTAGGTGAATTTAATTATCATGATTTCAAAAGTGGGTGGGAAGACCTTTGAGAGATATCTTCAAATACTTTGGAATGCTTATTAATGATCTCTTAGAGATGTTGAGGGAATAGATGGCTTAGATGTTTTGAAAATCTAGTGAGCATGGTTGTGCAATAATGCCTTGTGCCCTTTTTTCAATAATTTTTATTGGAAGGAAAATAAATTGAGCTTATCACCTTACCGGGTTTCCCTGTAGTACCTCTTAACTCAATTTCTTTCCTTCCAATGAAAATTTCATGAAAAGTTATTGAAAATTAAAAGCCATTGTTCCTAATGATTGTAACCATTATGGATTCCTAGTACAACATGAACACCACCCATGGGTATAGCAATCATTGGACTATTCATTACATATTCCCCATGGTAAGATTGATCTTGTTGCATTTTCTGAGAAATGAATAGTTCCTCCATCTGTAATCATTACTTGAAACTATGTTGTTGGATATACAAAGCAATTGAGATCTTTGGCTAATAATTTATAGTGAATGAAATGTTAATTATTGCCATAATCAGTGGGACTAATTACCTTTTTCTTTTTGATGTATCCTTTGATATTGAGGGTTTTGAGGAGTGCTAATTCCGACCAATGCATTGCGATGTGTGGGGAGTCAACTTTTTAGATGAAATTTCTTCTATGTTTCATCTTGATATAGTTCTTATTCTTGTTCTTCTTCCTCTTCTGAAATCTATGTGAAATAGTTTCTTCTCACCACACTTATGTCCTTACTATACTTTCTATCACAATTAAAGCAAACCTTTTCTTTTCTTTCCTCCAATTGTTGGTGTCAACCTTGTAGGTTGAGGTGTTTTAGAAGGAGAACATTATTCTCTCTATAGATGTTAGGATTGAGGTCCTTCTAGTAGCCATAGCCATATTTTTACTTTCAACATTTCTTACCGCTCTAAATGCATTCTCCAATGATTTGGGTTCACAAAGGCAAACATCATGTTGAATGTTATCCTTCAAAAGTTCTATGAATACATCAATCAAGTGCTCATCGGAATATACATTGCCTTACATTCAATCTTTTGGAAGTTCTCAATGTGCTCTTGTCATGAACCCTTTGCTTGAGATTTATCGATTAGCTAAAGAAGGTATTTCTCACTTGTATCCTCATAGTGTGTATCATTTCTTCCATGAAAATTGTGTAAGTGATGAGTGATTTAGAACAAAGCCATCAATACCATACAAATTGATTGGGTTCCTAATATAAAGAAAGCAATTTGTCCTTTTGTGTTTGTGGAACATTGTAGATCAAATAATTGCTCATCCCCGAACTATCCATCACGATTGGGTCCTTGCCATCAAACTTCTTCATATTGATCTTAGGAGCGTGGTTGGTCTTCAACCCAAAGTTGGAGTTTCTCCATTTCTAGATTCACCTTCCTTGTGTCCTCATCATGACTTTCATGGGACCCATTTTTCACTTTAGGTGTCCTCTCTATTAGGAAGTTTTCAATCCTTCCATGATTTCCCCTTGTAAACCATCCATCTTAGTATTTGTTTCCTCCAACTTAGCTTATATGTTGAATCTATCATCTCTTATTGTTCATCTTTTGTTACTAACTTCTTTTGTAAATCATTTATGTTCCTACATTTCTTCACCTTCATCAAAGAGTCCATGTAGGATTTTCTAGAACTTATTTGGTGTAGAAGTTCCCTTTTGGGTATGTTATCCGTATCACTTTTGAACCTTGATTTTGGGGGTGGTTCTACTAGACAATATTTGATAGTATATCCAAAGTTTCATCCCTTACGGGTATGAAACTTTATTTTTAATAGATCTCCGATGTTTATTCTCTACAATGCCATGGGTATGATCAAGTGGATGTGCCAAATGGAATTCTGTGCTTCCCACAACTAGCGATTTTTTTCTTTCGGGGAGATCTAGCAGCATGCCTAGGCTGATTGATATTAAATTAGAAAATCATTGCCGAAATACTCTGAGAGTAACTATCCAATGCAATCCCGGTATCCTCAATTTGGATTACTCTGGGAAAGTTATGATTGTTTTGGCTGGGTACCTTCTTAGAACTAGTCAATGGGACTAATTGATGCCTTATCTTCCATAGGGTGTATCTAAAAATATAAGATGACCAGTTGAATTGTTACCATAGATGCCTTACTAAGTTTGTAAATATCCTCTATGTTGAGGTTTAAACATTCTGAAGAATTTTACATAGCGAAAAATTCACAATGGCTAGGTTGAGATGACTCCATAACTTCTTGAATGGTTGTATCTCGAAAATTGTAAGGCCTGGGGCCGAAATTTTAACTTAACGACAACCCAGTCCATCTACTAATTATCCTCCAATACGTTCCTTATGAAATGTTGTAGAAAAAATTTATAATGAAAATTCCAAAGTGTCTAGAGATGTATGAACAACCTGAGACATGAGCTCGATGCAATATTAGAACCAAATATCAATATAGCATAGAAAACAGAATAATTACTCAATGCGTTGAAAAGAGATAATTTAGGATAATAATCCTCTTCGAGAGGCAACCTCCCAACACACCCACATAAATGTTCAGGTACAAGATGATTCAAAATGAAATGTCTCCTTGGTACATATATAGGAGACTAGGAGAATATAATTACAACTAATGGAATAAGATGACATAATAAAATAACATTACTAATGTAATATGCCCAGTTAAGGGGTAATGAGGACAACAATGGGGCTTAACAAAGTGGGAAGTGGTGATAATGGATTTCATCATAGGATTTCTCAGAGACGGCAAGAAGCATGCTTCCATCATGGTGGTGGTGGATAAACTACATGAAAGATGCCCATTTTATTCCATTAAAGACTACTCAAAGGGAAGTAATGTTGCGATATATTTATGAGGAAATACTGTAGTGGATGGTATTCCCAAGGAAATTGTGTCTTCTGAGACAAATTTACATGAGGTTTGAAGGTTTATTTAAAAGGAGGGTTGAATGGATCACGAACTTCATCACTTCCTATCTACACAGTCATATGGACAAGCAGAAGAGTAAACCAAGTGATAAAAGACATACTAAGTATGTATGTGATGGAAAAACCATCTAAATGGGAAAGTACCTACATTTGGTAGGAATTTACCTACAACAATGGTATCAAACATCCCTAAAGGAAAGTCCCATTTGAAGAACTTTTATGGAAGAGTCAACACTCAATAAGATAGGATATTGACTAATAGGGAAGTGGTTGGGCCCGGTTGTAAGAAATGGAAGAAAATGTTGAATATTAGAGTAGAATTTAAAGGTTGCCCAAAAGGCGGACATAAAAGTTATGATGATAAGAACATAACCCACAAAGGTTTTTAAAGTGGGTGACCATGTTTTTCACACGAAGGTGAAAGCCAACAGAAGTTCCTGAAAATTTGGAAAAGTATTTGCTCCAAGTTGGAAGGCAGTTTTGTGGACCATTCGAGATACTAGATAGGATATGAATAGTTGCATAAATTCTTGCATTGTTTGCATCCATGTTGTACATAATGTATTTCATGTTTTCATTGTAGGAATATATACTGATCCTAATCATGTGATTGATTGGAATGTGATTCAGTGGAGCAAGAAGACATCTTTAAGTGCATGCAGTGTATACTAGGCCGAAAAACAAGAGCTCTAAGTCAAACCATGAGTTATAAAAGTCTAGTGGACTGAATGCAGATCCAGAAGACGTGTTTAGAACATGGGGGATATCTTGGAAAAGAATACCAACCTCGTTTGAATATTTGAAAATCTTGTTGATGTTTGTGTAAAAGTTGCACTGGGACAATGCAAAAATAAGGGGGTGTAGCCCCAAGGACAGAAGCCTGAGTTATATTGATGAATTATGATTATGTTTATAGGATGGTGAGAAAAGTGTTTATAAGATAAAGACTTATATGTTTATTAATTTGGAGATCCTTGATTCTGGGCCTTGAGAGCTTGATTTTGTATATGTATTTATCACGGATCGTGTAAAATATAAACATCATTATTATTATTAGATCGACCAACAAGAAGAAAGAGTGATGGGGACTAAGCTTCCACTAATGGAGTAAGGGAGAGGGATGAAGAGGTTGGAAGAGGGGATAAGTCTAGGGGCTTAATTCCAAGAGAGATAATAATTTAATTATTATTCTAAAATCGATTAAAGGGATATGTCTTATTCTAAGTTTCGAGAAAACTGCATGCATCTCTAGGAAAGGTGTCCAACTTAGGCACATCCAGTTAATGAAAGGAATCATCTGGTGTTGAGTTCACCCCATTCTTCCTGCTCACCATCCCTATCTATTTTCCTCACCCGTGATCCAACCTCGCATAAACAACACCTCACCAAACCAAAGCGTGAAGCGACTGTGAGTCCATGAACCAGTCTATCCCCACTTAGGAGTCAAGTTTGTACCTTAACCATTTTGGGTTGATGCTTTATGTTTTCCTAAGTTGTATTGACCAGTGGTTGTTTTCCTCACCTTGCTAGATCTAAGTCGAATATTGGTTGAAGAGTGGGTTGTCAGGCCCGTGGTTGAAGAAGTTGTGAGGCATGAGCAACTCTCTCAGTGTGAAGTGTGAGGAAGAGAAGCTCTCTGGATGGAGTCCCGTGGCTCTGAGAGCTCGATAATTTCCAGGTCACAGTCATTTATTTGAAGCCAAGGCAAGGAGGTTGAGCAAGCGTGCATTGTGTGACAATGAGGTGCATACTCTGGTGGGATAGGCATGTGGGAATGAGTCTAGGCTTGGTGGGCGTAAGTGGCTAGGAGAGAATCCTTCCTATGAAACTATGTGATTTCCTTATTGATCTTGCCTAGCCTAGGAACCCCTTGTAAGTGGAGCTTATTCCCTTCTCGGGGGTGACCCACTGCCGAAAGTGATGAGCAGTGTGGTCTAAAGTCGAGACGTTCGTGGAAGTCACGCTTTTGAATTGGTTTTTTCTCTAGTTAAAAGATAAATATCATTTCCATGCTTAATTATATATATGTATATGCGTATTTTGGAAATGTTATCATGTATTTAGATTGCATCATATGAATTATAGTTAATTCCATTTGAGTTTGTATGTTAGTAGTATCTCTGTGTTGTTTGATTGAAACTCTTTATATATATATATGTTCAGCGTGGTAGCATTTCCAGCTAGTTGGGTTGTGGGACATTACATTATGGTATCAAAGCTAATCATGAAAGACCAAGTAATTATGTAGTGTTGCCAGTAGGTGGGGTTGATAGTTGGGGACATTACAATACTCTTCCTTTTTTTAATCCAAAAACTAAGAATATTGTTATAACTCCTCTTATATATATCTATTATTTTAATATTTTTATAAGCCCTTTTTAAATGTCTTCTTTTATCTTGCTTTTTATATTTTCATTTTTTTATATATAATTTTTTCCTTTAATATATAAAAACCATTTTCCCTTATATAAAGTGTGTCGCCCTTATAACTTGTACTTTATAGTTTTCCTTTTTCTTTGTTTTGACTTTATAAAATGTGTTAACTTTTTCTAACAATTATCCTTTTAAAATAAGTAGAAGTAATTATTTATGTAAAGTAAAGTAATTAACTTATTTTGTTTGATCCTTAACTTTTGATTTCTATCCCGACTTATGTCATAAAGGTAGTACTACAAATTAAGTATTTTTATTTTTTAATAATATAATACCCTTTTGATTCCCTTAATATATATATTTTAATGGTTGTTATAATTAATAATTTGTGACCTGGTTAGTGGCGATGTACGGAGGGGACAATCTGCATAAAGAAATTAAATCGTTTTGTACGAACTGATAGCATCAGCAATAGTACGTACAACAGTACGAAGCAACAGGGGGCGATTGTATGGATTGGTGGGGGAACAACGTTGAGGAAAAAAAATGTACGATGACTGGTAGGTACGGACATGGCGGTAATTGATGTACGAAATTGGTATGGATTGAATCGTACTATGTACGGATAATAGAGAATGATCATATGGAGGGAATTCCAATGAATTGATTTTTGAAATCAACTAGTGTATGTACAGATAGATGAGCTATGAGATGATTGTATGGACTGTCCAAAAATTTGTGAAATTTATGCTTGAATTCAATTATGTATGGACAGATTTACAATTGATTGTCAATTGAGTATTGTACAACTGCAATTTTCACTGTAATGTTTTTATCTATGTATTTGGTACAATTAGTATGGAATGTATTTACTTTTATTTTATTATTATTTTTCCCTTGATTCCCTACAAAATTTGTAGTAGAATGATATATATATATATATATATATATATATATATATATATATATATTATTCAACCATATCTAGACTTAAAATTACCTTGGAATCTTTGTTCATTGTTAATTTTGGCAGACCAATCTAGTTTTTTTCTTTGACTCTTATTGCAGTAGAATAATAGTTTTTTTTTTTGAAAGTGGCAGTGGAATGTCTTTTCTGCATAAAATTTTAAATGGCTAAAATTTGGTGTGGTCAATGACCCAAAAAAAATCAGAGAAACTCTTAATGAAGTATGGTTGGCCAAAATATGGTTCAGACAAGGTCTTTAAAGATAGTGGCCAAAGGCCAGGATCAAACTTTGCTCTGATACCAAATGAGATGAAAAAAGTTGAAAACTCACACAAGAATAATCCAAAAATACTTGGAATATAACATAATAATCCATGTGAATAATGTATACAATATGAATACATAAGATGATATACAATTGAGCATGAGTTGGTTTATATACCCATGTAGGGGTGCCCTTAACTAATAGTCATGTCATTTGAGACATGTCCTTTCATTAATAATAGTTATTATTTATTAATTCATTATTATGTTATGAATATCTTTATTTATATGTATTTATGTTCATAACAAAGAACTAGTTGTTCATTACATTCTGCATTGACTTTGCATACATAGTTGCCAATAGAATTACAAGGAGATCCATGTGAAATATACCAAACAAAGAAGTGTTTGTGTGGCCATAAAATAGGCAAAATATAAATGTGGTTACATACCAATAGTTGTCATAGTCATGAACAAGGCCCAATAAGACAGTCTCAAACCAATTTGAAGATATGCGTACATACAATGGAGTACCATCTGATCTCCCATGATCAATCAAGAGGTATTGATCCCAATGATGAAATGGAAGAAACAAATCAGGAAAGCTGTGACCACATGGTGATGTCTTCAAGTATTCTACACAATCCACCGGGGTGCAAGTCTGCATCATGTGAATAAAGGATTTGAGTCGAACACAACAAGACATTGTTTGATGCGATCAGTATCTCGTTAACAAACGTGAGATAACCCACCAATAATGAAAGTAGATATGAAGGAATTGAGTACGTTCTTACAAGTGTGAATAAGGATCTTGAGGTTGAACACCTAAAAAAGTCATCTATCAGAAATTGATGTATTTAATTGTCGATGCAAGAGAGCACACACTAATGACTACAAGACTCCAAGGTACTCATAATACTCTAGGTTCTGTTTCCGAAATAAATGGGTTGAATTCGATAGAAGGAGACCCAATGAAAGGAGATGTCAGGCATCTCTCATGGAGTCGACATGAGGTACAAGCGAAGCTTCATGATTTGGTGGAAATCAGGCGAAGAACATGTTCAAAACCAACGACCCTGTGTGTTTTTCATGTGTACCAAGTGCAAGCTATACACGAAAAAGAACCTCTAAATAGTAGCCAATGATGAAAAGTGCTGAAAAAGGCGAGGAAACCACAAAATAAGGATAATGGTATCCAAGGCACTACATGAATCCTAATGTGTGAATAGATGTCTTGCTTTTGAACATAAGGGAAACCCCCCATTCATTGACCAATGAGGAGATGTCGACCATTGGGTTCAAAGTTACCTACCAATGATGAAATTAGAGCAAGGGTGCACAATAAGAATACAATATCATGTGATTTTGAGACAAGTTGAGGGTATGGCCAACATGAAAGTCAAGAGTTACGGTGGTTGACACAAGTTGATAGAATTCCCTTTGAATCAGAGCATGGGACATATGGAAGACTCTAGTAGCATGGGAATTAATGATGAAACCATGAGATAAAGGAGGCATCAATCAAACTCTACTATAGGGAATTTGGAAGAGTAACGGTCGATGAAATACTACAGCTAGCGAGATCAACTTCCCAAGGCCATGCTAATCCCAAAATTACTGATGGAAAATGGACTCAATAACTTTATTCTATGTTCAAAGGTGACGATTCTTTGCTTAATAAAATATAATACTCCTTTCTGCCCAGATCCTTTTTTTATTTTTCATAGACAAATGAATGTTATGATGCATAGGAGGAAACACATTAATGCGTGAAATCATAAAACTAGTTCCAACGGTGGAAAATACCTGTGCTCAATGCAAGGAGATTAAATATGGAGATGGACATAGAAGTTCCCTCTAAGGTATAAGGTGTCAAATTCTTGAAGGATATAAAAAAGGCTTTGCTTGGTTGAGGATGTAAAACTGTTGAGGAAAACGGTTTATAATACAAGAAAGCAGACTAGACTCAATACTACAAGTAAAGGGCATGAGATGCAATCACAACTTAACACCAAAATGTCCTTTTTCATGACTTTTAGTCTACTTGAATGTGAAAAAGGTGTAAACTTGTTCCAAATAGACATATTTTCAAATCCAGTTCACCGAGTGTGAAAGAGACAAGTTCACTCACGAATATTTTTGATAATGAGTCGGATAAGAGATTAAATAAGACTCACGACATTTCAAGTCTAATTTAACTTGATGAGTGTGAAAGGGACAAATCCTTTCTGACATCTTTTCTCTTTTTGAATGAGTCAAAAATGCTCGGACTAGGTGTGGGATCTTCAGGAAAGAAAGTCATGGGAGGCAGGCTCTCATGTTTGAATTATTGGAATGTTAGTATCTTACAAATAACCGACATAAGCTTGGGAAAAGCCAAATCTCTCCAATTGAGAGATAAAAAAGAAATGAGTAGAGGATATAGTCTACGTGATATGTCGGATAATGTCCCTTCTGCAAAGGACACGAGGAGAGACATTGGATACTATAAGATTGTCCCAATGAAGGGGATCCTCAAAGGTTGAGGAGAAAACTTGAGAAAATAAAATCTCTCTCGTTATTCGAGGAAAGGTGCGGATGGGAATGATAGTGACATGGTTGAAGGATGCATCACCAACTCACGAAAGGTAGACTAACAGATATTGCACTGGTATGATTGCCTCTTAAATTCTAGGTTGAAGAGGATGTGTGATAACTTATGGATAGGGAGGTACATTACCACCGATGGCGGGGATTTGGTTGGGAGGTAATTTTTTAGCAAACATTACTATCGTGTCAATTGGAGGAACAAGGTGTGGGGAAACTACAGATGCCTTAGAATCTGAAGTTCCCTTGGGTGAGCCCCATGCTTTTGGTATCCCAGTAGTAGTTGGGCATAAATGATTAAGGTGATTTCCTTCTCAAGTCTTGCAAAGTAATTTAGGTTTACGTGTATGAGGCGTCTAGGCTTCTCGATGCCTAATGTGGATTCATAATGTGGTTGGTGACATGCACTCAACATGATTGGTAGAGGCGAGAGAGTCATATCCCACATGATTTACATAGGTTGAATATGTGATATTAATATGACTCATGGCGACTAGAATTGTGCTCCCATCATGAATCGCAAAGGCTAGTTTCTTTCCCCCAACATGAATTGCAGAGGTTGTCAACCCATCACCAACATGACTATGAGTTGGTGATGGAACTCCAGTATAATTGGCAGTGACTGGACTAATGATGGATTTGTGTTGATACCAAGGTCCTAGGAAAGATTGACTTTGAAACATTAGAGGCTAGAGTAGGATCTTGTTTTGCCACATTCTAGTCCAGAGTATCCTCTACCTAACTAATTCAAAGAGTTGTGTACGAGCATCATCTTGAAGTTTCTGTGAAGAGATGAAAGTATGGTAAGGACTATTTGAGTGAGGATATATGTTGCCCCACTTGTGAAGAATGCTCCCATAAAGAGGAGTAGCTTGAATGGAAAATTGATTCTCCCCACTTAGCTAGTACCTATAGGGATATATGTGGACCTGTCATGGGAAAGGTGTTCAAAGGAACTGACATGGAAAACAGAAGATACATGAATCAGATTTAATAGGTAGAATAGGCACTTATATGAGTGTTAGATCACGAGAAAAGAGCATAGCTAGGGTGGATGTAGAGGAGGTTCAACTTCCCATTGTGAAAAGTTGGTTGAGAATTTTATGACTCATATCAAATGAAGACAAAGGCATCAGAGCCATGGTTTCCCTAGATCCAATGCTAATATTCATATAAATGAACTAGGGAGAGGATTGCAAGGGAATGACGACATATCAATAGGATAATGACTAGAGACCCAAGGCATGTACTGAGTGCCATGGTTGCCACCATTATGAAAGAGGAAGGATTTTTCCCCATGAAATGAATGGACATCATGGAACGGGTAGTATGGCAAGAAGCCAAAGGGATTCCAGTATCCATGATAATGAAAAATCAGTATAGACTCTTAAAGGCCAACTAGTAATCAAAGAGCACGCAAAATTCAAATGACCAATATGCACACAAATGGGTAAAAGTGGTAGCTCTCTCCCTAAGAAGGTATGTCTCACCCAGAGGGGCCTGAGACTCCACAGATGAGAGGTAACATAATCAATTATAGGGCCCTCATGGGATTAACAATGCAGTCGGTCAGATCCCCCGGATAGGTAATCATCCATAAAGGTTATTGTGTTTCGGCGCTTATCCTTGGTACCTATAGAGATAACCCCTCACAGGCAACCTATGGCAGAGAACCTAAATTAAGCCAACTAACAGGCCATTGTATAACTTGATGCAATTGAGTAGTCATAAATGGGGTCCAACTTGTATGGGGCGAGGTAGCAAATTCCAGAAACAGCCAGAAATGCTGTACTCTCCACGAGGTAAAAGTAGCTAACAGATCCCCAAATACTGATAAATCCACATAAATATCTCTAATGTTAAGAAGGTATCAGGGGATGTCCCTTCAACCGACCTCTGAAAACCTAAGTGATTAGCTCCAATGTGAGAAAAGAGCCTCCTGATATTACCAATTATACAATAGTTTCTCCTCCCTTTCTGAGACACATATGTTGATTTAATTGCCTTGGAGAAATTTACTCTCAAAATCCACGTTTCCCAGGCACTAATTCCTAGGCTAGTTTGTGCACCTAAGAAAATAAAATTGTGACTAATCAATTTCAAATTACAGCGTTAATTTTTAGTGGCCGTGATTACTCAGAAATGTATGGTAGTGAAATTCATGATGTTATGACTCTGCAAGAAAGTAAATATGAAGATAATGCAAAGTCCTAACCTTAACTTTCAATAAATGATATGCTCTAAAAACAATGCAATTTTCAATTTCAACTACGCAATTTTGGAAGTAAAAATGCAATCTTTCATTACATGCACTAAGCTAATGACAAGGACTCAAAGACCAAAATGTAAAGCAATGCAAATTCTTGTTTGTGAATTTTCAATATAATAAAAATGAAAATGCATGGACTAAAATCAACTTGATATATAAAACCTATTGTGTATAGAAAGAGATAACTCATGTAGGATACCAAGTAGAAAAACACCCAACCAATGTACAAGGACAATAAAATATGAAAATATGATGAAATATCACCTAAATTCAACCAAATGAGGGTTTCTTGTCATCCCATAAGCACTTAACATGCACTATAGAGACCTAAGTAGGCTCAACAAACATCAAATCCACCCAAAGCCTCCATGCCAAAGAAAACAAGCAAAGGAACAGCGATATACATATTTGTTTAAGAAAATAGAGGCATATATCTGTATTTTAGAGGGATAGTGCATTATTATGTGTATGCCAAATGTCCCAAGGAAAAGAGAAATATGTGTTTTCAAAAACAAGCCCATCTGAGGGAGAGGAAGCTGAAACCTCCAGGAGCCATAGTGAACATGCTTTCAAGCAATGATAGATAAAACACAATAGGAGCAGGATAAATCAGGATAAGTGGTCCAAACCGTAAGAAATAAGATTTAATCCCCAATATGGTTGTTAATTCTATTATGAGGAAAATATCTCTGTGGCTAGGGTGAACCACAGCTGGACATAAATTCTTTTGAAATAAACTATCTTCTCAAGTATGATATGAGAAAACATATGCTAACAAGACAAGATAAAAGTCTACCTTGTCTAGATGTTCGTTGAAGTCCATTGTTGAGCACTTAACCCAAAGCAATATACTTGCAACTGGTTCTCAACAACCAAACAGAAAGCATATGGTGATATTGTATAATGTTAGCACATTCCAATAGCATAATCCATTAATAAAACATGAAAACTATGCCCATGGAATAATAATTTAAATATTTACAAGATATCAGTGGACTGAGGAAAGAGTATTACTATTAATATATGATTAACAAAAGTGAAAATGTTACATACTTCCGTGTCGACCTGGTTTTGGAGCCCCAGAAAATAGTTCCTTCAGGCCTCCACCTTCAATCCTCCACCAGAGCAAGCTCATAAGAGATAAATAATGAGGTTCTCAATCAACAAGGGAAGATATTGGGGGTTGAACCTTGTGTTTGGACTTAAAGGACAAAGGGATCGAGACTCAATATAAAGTAAATAATTCCTCGAGTAACTTTTCTCTCAAAGTTGAATTCTTTCTCCTCACCATAGCTTCGGAATAAGCCCATTTGCCAACACTTCAAAATGGAGCTAAAAGAGGCCAATTCGAGGAATGTTCACATTATATGGAGAGCCAAGGATCATAGATCTTACGTCGTGGCATGGGCTTCGACATTTAATTTTCATTTTCGGCAAAAATCTCGTGTACGGGCTATAATTGGGTAACTGCGTATACACATGTTGTATAGTAGGCAAGATGTATACGTAATGGAAAATATTTATTTTTTGGCTCTAGAATTTTACAAACAGGGATGACAATTCTGCATAGGAAATGGAAAAAAACCTGCGTACAATGTGCATAGGGTTAGGAAAATCTTGCTATAACACAAAGTTCATCTGAGTAGTTTGTTTGTTGAGACCAGGTGTCAGCATATCTTCCACCGAGGAAGATAGTTGCCGGAGAAGCAAGGAAGATGGTCGGATTATTTTCCGGCACAAAATGAGAAGGAGATATAACACATAAATATTTAGAGACATTGCAGAGAGAGACAACAATATAACGAGATATATTGAATAACAAGAATCACGGATATACAATTAATACATGATTTCTATTAATGAAATAAATGTCATGACGTAAAATCTGAGTGAATTCATTAGAATGGTGGTAGCTTATCTCGAAGAGAGATGTATGACTACTCACATTCATGAGAAGATGATTAAAAATGAGCTCTGAAATCCTTTTTACAATAAGCGAGGGAGTCACCAAAAACCCTAGACATCAAAACCTAACCCTAGAGATGAAGCCAAAGAAGTCATATGGGCCCTATTTGGGTAAGTGAGTACATCAACTTCCTAGGTGCGTAACTTTTGCATCTAGATCTTAGTTTACCCCAGTGTTATATACGTTGGAAAAGTATCGTCGAGGAGATTCATTTTAGGGGCTCAATCATGCCTTCAACTATCATTTAAACCTCTATCCTCAAAAACCTTCATTGGGCCCTCAAAATGACCGAAAGTTAAAACCACTAAAATAGTGATTACCCAAATTATTAGGAAAATTTGTTTTGAGCCATTTTGGAAAGATTGGGTGGCCACCAATATCCACACGGATCAATTCTCCTCCTTAGAGAGCAATGGTCTCCATTTCATTGAGTTCACGGGGAGAGGAAAAACATTTGTTGAATCTGCATCTTGGTGTGTTGCTTGTCTTCTTTGAGTCTTGCGTTGCTCGGTTTGTGGAAATTTGTCACGAACTTACATGGAGGTTGAGGCTATTCGTAACAAATTTGAAGATACATGAGAGGACGTCTTGAAGGAATGTTGCACTGTTGCAACCTTGGTGACCTATACGTTGGATCTGAAGGTGCTTTGGGGGCAGAAATTTGTAGTGGTTCGTGTCATACATTTCTCATACAGACCAGTTGTGAAGAAGCTGGGTACTATGATATGAGATACTACCTTTCTTCACTTTTTAGGTGGAAAATTAATTGGAACCTCATTGTGCAATGAGATGACCCCCAAGAGTATTAATGACACTACAGGGTCTAGACACATAAACATCATGGTGTTTCCACATACATGGTTGGCCCAAGAGAACATCTGAGACATCCGGTGGGGTAACATCACATATCGTCATCCTTGAAGGGTTGGATGTCATTATGACAATTAACGCTGTTGGTTGATCTGGTCGTCTATTTGGCGAAGCCACCTGATGTTTATGGTTGTGGGTGTGGTGTTGTCGGCAATCAAAACTATTTGATGACCTTTCTTTGGAGATGACATTTTTTAAACCGCTATGAACAAATAAAATGTAGTGGGGTCCCCTTCAACCATATCTATGAATGAAAAATGCACTCCTCCTCTAGAGTCTGTTGGTTCTTCTAGTTGAATGATTCTTGGTTGACAATAGCGATTAAATTCTCGCGTCAATGATCATCCTTACCGGGTATTTTCTGGTCGGATTCTAAATTAGGGTTCAACTCCTTGTCTTTTGATCTCGGCCAACAATATTTGTTTTGGCATTGTTCATTGGGGGTTGTGCCTAGAGGATTTCTGAATCGCACCATTTTTCGGTAACCTTCTTTGTCTTCCCATGACCCTTATTTTCATATGTCTTGGAATAGTTTAATTTGTTTGTTAGGAGTGTCTTTGTCATACTTTGGTTGTTGTGGATTTATGAACCCGAACTCCCGTTTGTTTGGTGCTTAAATTTCTTTGCTTTCGATTTAACGGTATATCAATAGAGCAACAGAGTGATGAGATGTCCAGAAGATCAATTTTAGGTTGGATGTATCTGTGTAGAGCCTGGTATTTCAAAACCAAATGTGGTTCAGAATCTTTGATACCCAGCAGTGTAAGGTATGGAAGATATTGGTGAACTCGGGCACCGCTTGGTCCCTCACTTGCCATGTGGTCCATCTTATGTCTTGGTCCTCATAGTTGCCAACGGGAGTAATATTGTTCCTTTCTGCATCCACAAAAAAATTCCAAGTGGGCTCGACTCCATATAATCGAGACTCCTCTATGGAAATATGCTCGATAGTAGATTTCCACCAATGTTTGACATGAGGCAAAGCTTTAAGGAGTGCGAAGGTGATCTTTTCCTTATCGAAAAAATTATGAATAGAGAAATAACCTTCTGATTTAACCATTTATGTTGTAGACATCTGCATCTATTTGACCTTCAAATCACGAGAATATCAAAATTAACCTAAACCTTGAAAGGAGAGGTGCCTCCAAAGTGGCAGCTAGATGAAGATAAGCCCTAATGCTATTGGTAGGCGTTGAAGGATATGGGAAAAATTATACATCATTTAAGTCCCTCTGTCGTGAGAGCTTGCTCAAACCATGGTGATAGGGTCTAAGTGTGATCCATGTTTTTATTTTCTTCCATGCATTGAGGGTTTCTTGGGTTAAATGCGAGGCGGTGTCATCAGAGAACAATATCGAGATAACTCTGCTCTGGACCTCGTCGAGGACATGCAGCGAAAAACAATAAAAAACAACTTTCTTTCGATACCAGCGATCCAGTTATTTTGTTACGAGAAATGAGGCGGAGATATAATAAATAAATATTTAGAATCTTGCAGAGGGAAAACAATATAATGGGAATGTCGGAATAACAAGAGTCACGGATGTCTGATGATACATGATATCTATTAATGAAATAAATGTCTGACGTAAAAATACTGAGTGAAAGACTAGCTAGAATGGTGGTAGCTTATCTCTGAGAAGAGATGTAGTGACTACTCACATCCATGAAGATGATTGCAATGAGCTCACGAAAACCTTTTAAAATAATAAAGAATGCCAAAACCTAGACATCCAAAAGCCTAACCCTAGCGGATGAAGGCCAAAATTCATGTGGGCCCGTTTGGGTAAGTGAGTACATCAACTTCCGAGGTGGTAACTTTTGCATACGGTCTGCATTTTAGTGTGATATCTCATTGGAAGGTATCGTCAAGGAGATTTGTTTTGGGGACTTAATCATGCTATCGGTAATAATTGATAACCTCTATCTCGAAAAACCTTCATTTGGGCCCTCAAAATGGCCCGGAAGTTAAACACGCTAAAAATAATAAATTGCTAAAATTTCGAAGCTTTTAAGCCATTTGGAATATGTGGTTGGCCATCGATATCCACATGGATAAATCCTCCTCCTTAGGAAGAAATGGTCTCCATTGCATTGAGTTCCCAGGGGAGATGGAAAATCATTTGCTGAATATGCATCTTTGTGGTTGCTGTCTTCTTTGGAGGCGTCGCGTTGCTTTCGGTTTGTAAAAGTTTGTCATGATTTTGTTGAGGTTGAGGTTGTTCAAAAAGTTGAGATACATGAGAGGACTGATGATAGAAGAAATATTTGCACTGATGCGGCCTTTTGACATGGTTTTGTTGGATAGAGGTTCTTGGGGCAAAGTACGTAGTGGACTGCGATGTCCTTCTTTTCTCTTTTTGAACAGATTGTGAGGAAGATGAATTTTTTTAGTAAGAGATACTACCTTGTGGAACTTTTAGGTGGAGCGATGGTAGACTAACTCACAGTATGCCTTGAGAGATGATGCCAAAGTAACAATGACACTTCTGGTCGAGACTCACAAACAACATGGCATATCCACATACATGGTTGGCCCAAGAGGACATCCCTGAGACATCCAGGGTGGAAACATCACATAATACCTCATCCTTGAAGGGTTGGATGTCGTATGACAGTGAAGCGGTGGATTGAAATCTGAATATCTCGTCCTTGCAGAAGCCACCCGATGTTGTATGGTTTCTGGTGTGGTGTTGTCGACAATCCAAAGTGTTTTACGACCTATGTTAAGATGAGGTTTTTATGGCTTCAACTATCACCAAGCAAAAATGTAGTGGGGTCCCTTCACCCACATCTGCGAATGAAAAAGGTGCTCCTCCTCTTCAAGATCTATTAGTAGTTTCTTACGGTTGAAGAGCTTCTGATCATGACAATAACATTGGGGTATGCATCAATGATCTTTCCCTTACTTGACATTTCATAATCAGATTTTGAATCATGGTTTAGCTCCTTGTCTTTGATCTCGACCAACAATATTTGTTTGGTATTCATTGGTGTTGTGCAGAGGGCTTTTGTAAATCCACACCATTTACGTGTTGTCTTCCCATGACCCTTATTTTCCTGTGGCTTGGGTGGTTTCGGAGGAATTTTGTTGGTTGTCTTTGTCATACTTTTGGTTGTTGTGGATTTGTGAACCCAAACTCCCATTTGTTCTAGTACTTAAATTTTTTCTCGATTCTAACAACATATCCCGATAGGCAACAGGTGATGAGACGTCCAAAAATCCATTTCAGTTTGGATCATATCTAGCAAGGAGCCCCATAGTATTTGAGAACAAATGTTGTTGATTCTTTGATACTGACTTGGTACTGAGTATGGAAGCCAATGGTGAACTCGAGGCTGATTGGCCCCTCTCTTGCCGAGTGTGGTCCATCTCATGTATTGGTCCTCTGGTTACTTAGCGAAGTAGTGTTCCTTTACAGCATCCACAAAAAAATCCCATGTGGGATCGACCCCGTATATTCCATAATCCTTTGTGGAAATTTTCTCTGAGTAATTTTTCCACTAATTTTTGACATGGGGAGAGCCTTAAGTAGTGCAAAAATGATCTATTCCTTGTCTGAAAAATTATGAATAGAAATAACCTTCCTATGGTTAACCATTTATCTAGGGCATCGCATCTAGCTGACCTTCAAATACATAGATATCATGATTAAATTTTACCTTGAGAGGAGGTGCTCCAGTGGCCACTTGATGAATATGAACCTGAAAATACTATTGTGTAGCGTTGAAGGATGTGGGAAAAATTCTCCATCATTTGTCCCTCTGTCGTGAGCTTACTCCAAAACCTTGGTGATAAGTTAATGCTCGATCATTTTTTATTTTCTTCTACCATTGTGGGTTTCTTGGGTTTTGTGAGAGATTTTCACTCCAAGAGAGACAAACTCCCGAGGACCCAACTCACTATCCTCAGGACTGCGTCGAGGACATGCACTAAAAATGATCAGAGCAGGCTGCTCTTCACGATACCAATCTGGATACTTCGGCTAAATGAGAGTGGAGATATAAGACATAAATATTTAGAGATGTTGCAAAGAGAAAAAAATATATGAGATATAGAATAAATAACAAGGAGTCCACGGAATCTGATGTACGATTTCTATTAATGAAATAAATGTACTAAAATTTTGTAAAATACAGAGTGAAAGACTAGAATGGTGGTAGCTTATCTCTGAGAGATGTGTGACTACTCACATTCCCATGAAGATGATTACAATGAGGCTTTGAAAGCCTTTTTTACAAATAAATAGGAATGTCAAAACCCTAGACATCCAAGAGCCTAACCCTAGGAGAAGAAGTGCCAAAGTCATGTGGCCCGTTTGGGTGAAATTAGTACATCAACTTCCCCGAGGCGTATTAACTTCATATGATCTCCATTTAGGCATGTGATAGCTCGTTGGAAAGGTATTATCGAGGAGATTAATTTTGAGGTTAAAATCATGCCTTTGGGTATAATTGAGAACATCGATCTTCGAGAGTTAAAACACTGCTAAAACTAGTAAATTGCCAAGAATGGGAAAAGCACATTTTTGAGCCATTTGGAAAAGGTGGGTGGCCACCCGATATCCTGGATCAATCCTCCCTCCTTAGGAGTAATGGGATCCATTTTTTGAGTTCCAGGGGAGAGAGAAAAGTGTTTATTGAATGCATTTTGGTGAGTTGCTTGTCTTGTTGGAGGCGTCGCGTTCGGGTTGTGAAATGTCATGAACCTATTGAGGTTGAGGTTGTTCAACAAGTTGAGATATGAGAGGACGATGCGTAGAAGAAATCTTTTCACTTTGTTGCAGCCTTATGGAAGCTGGTTCCTATTGGATAGAAGGTTCTTTAGGAAAGAGCTGTGAGTAGTTCACGGTCCTTTTTGTTCTCCTTTTGAATATTTTGTGAAGAAGCTAAATTTTGAAATATAAGATACTACCTTGTGGCACTTTTTAGGTGGAGCGATGATCGAACTACTCTGATGATACGTAGAGATGACCCCCAGTAAAAGTACACTCTGGGGTCGAGACTCATAAGCGACATGGCGTCTCCATACATGGTTGGCCAAAGAGAACATCATAGACATCAATGTGGGGGCAACATCATAATACCTTATCCTTGAAGGGTTGGATGTCGTATGAAAATTGGAATTGTTGGTTGTCTGAAGATCTCATCCCTTGCAAGCCACCCGATGTTGTATGGTTGCGGTTGTAGTGTTGTCAAAAATCCCATCTGTTTGACGACCTATGATGAGGTTTTAGGCTTCCATATCAACAATAAATCACGTGAGGGTCCCCCTTCACCCACATATATATGAATGAAAAAGGTGCTCATATTCCTATGGCTCGTCTGGTTCTTAAGTTTGAATAGCTATAGATCACGACATAATAGCACTCAGTGCAGTCAATGATCTATCCCTTGATTATTTTCATAGATAGATTAAATCAGGGTTTCAACTCCTTGTCTTTGATCTGGGACAACAATATTTTTGAGCAACATTCATTGGTGTTGTGCCGAAGTATTTATGGAAATCACACCATTTTCAGTGTCCTTCTTTGTCTTCCGTGACCCTTATTTCTTGTGGCTTGGGCGGTTTTGGGGATCTTGTTTGTTAGAGTACGTCTTTGTCATACTTGGTTGTTGTGGATTTGTGAAGAACACGAACTCCATTTGTTGCAGTGCTTACATTTTACGCTCTATTTAACAACTTATATGATAAGGCATCGCAGAGTGATGAGATGTCGAAAATCATTCAGGTTTGGATGTATGCGTATGAGAGCCCCACATTTGAACAAGTAATGGGTCAGTCTTTGATACCCAGTGGTGTACATAGTAGAGAATCTGTGGTGAAATATGGAACTAATTGGTCCCTCTCTTGCCAAAGTGTGGTCCATCTCATATACAAATAATCATAACTTCCAATAGGGTAATATTTTTCTTTTACTGCATCCACAAAAATACCAAGTGGGCTCGACCCATATATTCTAGAATCCTCACACGGAACTCTCCCGATAAGTTTTCCACCAATGTTTGACATGGGAGGGTCCAAGTCATGAAGGTGATCACCTTTTCCTTGTCTGCAGAAAAATTATGAATAGCAAATAACCAACTTCTATGAGATTTAACCATTGTCTAGAACATGCATCTTTGACCTTCAAATATGGGAATATCAAAATTAACATGTACCTTGAAAGGCTGAGGTGTTTCCCAAAGTGGCAACATGATGTAATGTGATGCTATCGGGTGGCGTTGAAGGATGTGGGAAAAATTCTCCATCATTAAATTAAACAAATACGTGAGCTTGCTCAAGCAATAGATTGTAGGATCATCTGCTCCATCATTTTATTTTTATTCATTGAGGTTTCTTGTATTGTGAGAGATGTTGAGAGAGAAAATATTGAGACCCTACTTGCTATGCTCGGACCTCGTGGGGGACATGCAACGTCAGAAGGAACTGCTCTCGCCTGCTTGATTCAGATTATTTTCGGTATGAAATGTGAGCGGAGATATAACACATAAATATTTAGAAGTGTTAGAGACAACAATATAGCAGAGATATAGCGTAAATAATATGATCTGGATATCGTGTATTACGATTTCTATTAATGAAATAAATGTACCAAGGCTGGCGTAAAAATACACAGTGAAAGACTAGCTAGAATGGTGGTAACTATCTCTAAGAAGAGATGTGACTTCTACTCATCATGAGAAGATGATTACAATGAGGAAAAAAATTCCTTTTAACATAAAAAAAAAAAAAAAACCTTATAAATCTAAAAACCTAACCCTAGAGGATGAAGTGCCAAAAGTCATGTAAGATACTGTTTGGGTAAGTGGGTATCAACTTCCCGAGTGCATTAACTTTGCATACAATCCCGTGTTAAGCGTGCGTGATAGCTAGTTGGAAAGGTATTATCGTTGAGGAGATTCATTTTGGGGCTAAATCATGCCTTCGCTATCATTGAGAACCTCAATCTCGAAGCCAACAATTTGGGCCCTCAAAATGGCCCGGAGGTTAAAATACGCTAAAAATAGTAAATTGTCAAAATTGCCAAAAAAATTAGACCATTTGGAAAGATTGGGTGCCCACTGATATCCGCGGATCAATACTCCCTCCTTGAGCTTGATGGTCTCCGATGCATTTGAGTGCTCCAGGGAGAGGGAAAGCGTTTGTTGGATCTACATATTTGGTGGTGGCTTGTCTTGGTGTCTTGTTGGAGCGTCAGCGTTGCTGGGTTTGTGGAAATCATCACGAACCCTGTGAGGTTGAGGATGTTCAGCAAGTTGAGATACATGAGGGGATTATGTGTAGAAGGAATCTTTTCACTTTCTTGTAGCCTTGTCGACCTGATTTACACGTTGGATAGAAGGTGATTGGGGCAAGGCTGTATTGGTTTCAGTGTCCTTTTGTTCTCCTTTTGAGCAAGTTATTGAAGGTGGGTACATGGTATGAGATACTACCTTGCGACACTTTTAGGTGGAGCGATGGTCAAAACTACCTCTACAGTATTACGTAGAGATGATCCCCAAAGTAGCAATGACACTCACGGGGTCAAGACTCGCATCTTTGCTTAAGCATCCTCCACATATAGGATTGGCCCAAGAGAACATCATAGACATCCGGTAGGGGAAACATCCACATAATACCTCATCCTTGAAGGGTTGGATGTCATTGTCGACAATTCAATCCTTTATTGGATGACATGGAGATCTTATCCCTGGATAAGTCACCTGATGTTGTATGGTTGGGTGTGGTGTTGTAGACAATCCAAAATGTTTGACGAACTCTACCATTGAGATGAGGTTTTACGGCTTAGATTATCAACAATAAATACAGTGGGGTCCCCTTCACCCACATCACAGTGAATGAAAAAAGGTGCTCCTCCTCTTCGAGATCTATTAGTTCTTCTGGTTAAATTGATGCAGTCGTGACAATAACAATGTGGTCTACGTCAATGATCGTCCCTTACTGATATTTTCAGAATGGTCTGAATTAGGGTTTAGCTCCTTGTCTTTAGTCTCGACCACCAATGGCATTTGGCGACATTCATTGGTGTTGTGCGAGGATTTTGTGGAAATCACACCATTTTCTAGTGTCATCCTTTGTCTTCGTGACCTTAACTTTCACAGTGGCTTGGAATGGTTTCGAGGAGGCGTTTATTAGGGTTGTCTTTGACATACTTTGGTTATTGCGGATTTGTGGGTGAACTCTTGTTTGTTCTGGTTATTAAATTTCTTCTCAATTTTAAAACATGTCCGATAGGCAACACCGAGTGTTGAGATGTCCGGAAAATCCATTTTAGTTTGGATGTATACGTGTAGAGCCACGGTATTTTAGAACTAAGTAATGGATTCGAGTCTTTGATACCCATCTTGGTGTGCAGGTATGGAGCTATTGGTGAACTCCATAGCCCGATTGGCCCCTCTCTTGTCATAGTATTCATCTCATGTGTGGTCTCATAGTTGCCAATAGGGTAATATTGTTCCTTTACGCATCCACAAAAAATCCCAAGTGGGTTAGGCTCCATATATTCCAAACTCTATGAAATCTACTCAGTAAGTTTCCACCAATGTTTAACATGGGGAGAGCCTTAAGAAGTCGAAGGTGATCTCTTCCTTGTCACGAATAAATTATGAATAAATAACCTTCTAGCCGAGGATTTAACCATTTATCTAGAGACATCTTGCATCCTGTTTGACCATCGTCTGGGAATATCAAGAATTATTTTGTGCCTTGAGGTGTCCTCCCAAAGTGGATGCTGATGAATATGTGCCTGATGCTCTCGGTAGGTGTTGAAGGATGTGGGGAAAGTTATCCATCGTTTCGTCCCTCTGTGGCGTGAGAGGTTGCTCAAGCAACGGTGATAGGATCATCTGCTCCATCGTTTTTATTTTCTTTCACCATTGAGGGTTTCTTAGGTGTGTGAGAGTGATTGTCCTCAGAGAGACAATATCGAGACCAAACTGGTATACTCGGAACCTAAATGGAACATGCAGCGATCAAAGGCTTGACCTACTCCCCATTCCTGTGGGCGAGGATTATTTTGACACGAAATGAGAGCGGAGATATAACACATAAATATTTAGAGATATTGCAAGAGTAACAATATACAAAAAGATATAGCATAAATAACAAGAGTCACAAATATGTCTTGATAATACTGATTTCTATTAATGAAATGAATGTCTGAATCTTGTAAAATCTGGTGAAAGACTACAGCTAGAATGGTGGTAGCTTGTCTACGAAGAGAAAGAGATGTGGCTACACTCATCCGTGAGAAGATGAAGTTGATTATAATGAGGCTCTAAAGAATTTTTACAATAATAAAAGATGCAAAAAGCCTAGACATCCAAAAACCCTAGGAGATGGGCATGCAAAAGTCATGTGGGCCCACGTTTGGGTAGTGAGTACATCAACTTCCGATTATGCGTAACTTTTGCTCACGATCTCCGTTTTAGGCATGTGATAGATCGTTGGAAAGGTATCGTGAGGAGATTCATTTTAGGGTCAATATAGAAGGAAAATTCATATTTCAACCTGTTTTCCAAAAAAAACATCGTTTAGGGCCTCAAATGGCCCCGAAAGTTAAAACACATAAAATATTAAATTATCCAACTTACCCGAGAATCTTGTTTGAGCCATTTGGAAAAAGTTGGGTGGCCAATGATATCCACGGATCAATCCTCCCTCCTTTGGAAGCCGATGGTCTCCATTGCGTTGAGTTCGGGGGAGAGAGAGAAAAGCGTTTGTTGAATTTACATCTTATTGAGTTGCTTGTCTTCTTTAGAGGCGTGGGTATTTGCTTTCGGTTTATTGAAATCTATCATGAACTGTTGAGGTTGAGGCTATTAAACAAGTTGAGATACATGAGAGGGATGATGTGTAGAAGGAATCTTTGCACTTTCTTGCAGCCTTGTTAGACACACACGTTGGATAGAAGGTGTTTGGGGGCAAGGCTGTAGTGGTTCTGGGGTATCCTTTTCATTCTCCTTTTCAGGCAGTTGTGAATAAGATGAATTTTTCGCGGTGTCAGATACTGCGGCCTTTTAGGTGCTGCTTGATGGTCGTAACTACCTTTTGTATTCTATAGAGATGACCCCAAAGTAACAATGACACTTTCAGGGGTGAAACTCATAAACAGTATGGCGTCTCCACATACATGGTTGGCCCAAAGGGACATCACAAACATCAGTGGGGCAACATCACATAATACCTCATCTCCTTGAAGGGTTGGATGTTGTATGATAGTGTGATGTTTGACATAGAGATCTTGTCCTTCGCAAAGCCTCGATGTTGTATGGATTTGGTGTGGTGTTGTCGACAATCCCAACTCTTTGATGACCTTTGTTGAGATGAGGTTTTGGCTAACATGCTCAACAATAAAATCACCCGATGGGGTCCTTTTCACCCACATCTATGAATGAAAAAGGCTCCTCCTCTTTAGGATCTGTTGGTTCTTCACGTTGAATAGTTGGTTGAAAATAGTAGTGGGTCTGGTCAATGGTCGTCACATACCGGTATTTTCGAATCAAATTCTGAATTAGGGTTCATCTCATATTTTGATCTCGGCCAACAATATTTGTTTTGACAACATTCATTGGTGTTGTGCGAGGGCTTTGTGGAAATCACACCATTTTGGTGTCCTTCTTTGATATTTCACGTGACCTTCTTTTCCGTGGCTTGGGCTGGTTTTGGGAGACTTTTTGTTAGGGATGTCTTTGTCATCGTTGGTTGTTGTGGATTTACAGAGCCCAAGCTCCCATTTGTTCGGTGCTTAAATTTTTTCTCGATTTTAACAACATATCGATAGGCAGCGAGTGATGAGATGTCAGAAAATCCATTCCGGTTTGGATATCGTGTAGAGAGCTGACATTTCAGAACCAAATATCATTAGGAGTCTTTGATACCAGCAGTGTGCAAGGTATAGGCTATTAGTAAACTCTGGAACTGATTAGCTCCTCTCTTGCCGCAGTGTGGTCATCATGTCTTGGTCCTCATAGTTGCCAGCAGGGGTAATATTGTTCCTTTACATCCACAAAAGAAAAACAATCCCAGTGGGCCGACTACATATATTCCAGTTCCTCTATGGAACTTTTCTCCTAGTATGGTTTCCACCAATGTTTGACATGGGGAGGAGGCCTTAAGTGTGAAGGTGATCTTTTCATAATGAAAAAATTATGAATAGAGAAATAACCTTCTAGCAGGTTAACCATTTATCTAGGGCATCATCCTATTTGACCTTCAAATACAGAATATCCAAAATTAACACGTACCTTGAAAGGTGAGGTGTCTCCAAAGTGGCAGCTTGATGAAGATGCGATGCTATCGGTAGGCATTGATGTGGGAAAAATTCTCCATCATTTCATCCCTCACGGCGTGGTGGCTCAAGCAACGAGGCCGATAGGATAAGTCTGCTCCATCGTTTTTCTTTTCTTCCTCCATTGAGGGTTTCTTGGGTGTCGCAGAGAGATATTTTCCTCAAGAGACAAGCTCAGTTAACTTGCTAATCTCGGACCTCGTCGAGGACATGCCTTTGAAAAGCGATCCAAGCGTGCTTTGATGCTGCTTGATCAGTTATTTTGTACAATGAGACTGGAGATATAACACATAAATATTTAGAGGTATTGCAAGAGACAACAATATAATAGAATATAATGGAAATATAAGAGTCATAGATATACAATAATACGATTTCTATTAATGAAATAAATGTCTGGAATTGTAAAATACAAAGTGAAAGGCTCACCAGAATGGTGGTGTATCTCTGAGAAGAGATGTGAAAATGACTACTACGCATCCATTAGAAATAATTCTGTTGGAGCTCGAAGCCTTTTTACAATAGCGGGGAATTCCAAACCTATACGTCAAAACCTAACCCTAGGAGATGAAGTAGCAAAAGTCATGTGAATTTACGTTTGGGTAGTGAGTACATCAACTTCCGAGGGTAAGTAGCGTTTACATACAGATCTCCGTTTAGAATGTGATAGCTCGTTGGAAAGGTATCGTTGGTGAGATTCATTTGGGGGATTAATATTTGTTGACTATTATTTATAACCTAGATCTCGAAAAACCTAAATTTGGGCCCTCAAAATGATACAGGTAAAACACTGAAAATAATAAATTGCCGGTACTAGAAAACTGTTTTGAGCCATTTGGAAAAGGTGGAGGTGGCCATTGATATCCACTGGATAGAGAGTTTAAAACTCCTAAATCTCGAAGAACAAATTTAATTGTAGCCATTGATCAAGAGACACCGCCGAGGTCACAAGATCGACGATTGTGGTTAATTGTGGGGACAAAAAGTGATCGGGTTTTAAAAACCTTAGAATGGGCTTCAATCAAAACCATGGTATTTCCAAGGACCATGGAAATTGATAGTGAATTGTGGAGAGAAAAGAGGTGTGGTATCAAACCACTATTATGGCCGCCCATGATCAAATTAACTACGTCGAGGTCACCAGCACGGTCACATGTGAAGGAAAGGAACTAGCGAGGAGAGCTAGTGTATGTTATTTAAATTATTAAAAGAGACTAGGAAAGAGATCGCGGGTTTGACATAACCTGCACTTTGAGGGAAAGAGGGGACTGTGTAAATAGTTGGGGGTCTAATAAAGGCCTGAAGAGTTGATCCAACTCCTTGATTTGAATGATCCTACCTAGATCGAGGTCTGGCAACGAGGGAGAGAGAAGAGTGCATCGATTGCATCAAGCCTAGATCCTTCATCTCAAATTTAACAATCAATGCTTGTTTGCATTCATCAATGAGTCTCCCTGAACCGATGAGGAAAAGGTCATCCACATATAGGACAAATATTAAGCACTCATTGCCAACAATGTGATAACTTATGAGTTTGGATCAGCAACACTTCTTGCTGAAACCCAAACTCATCAAGAATCCATACATTTTCTCATACCAGGCATGAGGTGCTTGATTTTGACCATACATGGCTTTCTTAAACCTGCACACATGATATTTTTAGTTGTTTATAACGAATCCTTTTTTGGTTGCTCAATATAAACTTCCTCAATCTCACCATTGAAAATTTGTCTTTACATGTGCAATGATAAAACAGATGGAAGTGTATTGTGATTTTGGAGAAAATGTCTCATCATAGTCAACTCCTCTACTTGTGAGAACCCTTTGTAGCCAAATGTCGCTTTTATTTCTCTAATGCTTTTCCATCGGCTGCATGCTTGATTTTATAAATCCATTTTGGAAGTCACTACAGACTTCAATTCCGGTCTCGGAACAATATCCAACACATCATTTTTCAAGATGGAATGATATTCATACGTCATGGCATCTTGCCCCTTTTCACATGGCTTCTCCATGGCAAGAAGGCTTAGAGTCAATGATGTGGCTCATGGTGAAGAGTAAGCGAAAATCTCTTTGGTCTCTTTCTCTCTTGGGATGTCCCTTGAAGGGATGTATGTCCCTCTGCTTCTTATAGACTTTGTCAAGCCCAGCCAGGCCTTTTATTTCCCTCTTTGCAATATCTACGGGCATATCAATTGGGCTTTGGTCGACTAGAAAAAGCAGGATCAACTAGAATATGTTTGTCTCCTTTGAGCTGCTAAAGGGGGATAAGGTGTTGTCTCACTGTCAATATCCATCCGATATTCTCTGGATCTTTGAAAGGAAATTTCTTCTTAAAAAGTAACATCTCTACTTATCTCAATTTATTCTCTAACGGGGTACATAGATCCAATATGTAGCCGAAAATTCATTGCATCCCACAAATGATTTCTCCTAAAAGGTCTAGCAATATATTCTCTTGGGTCTTGTTATCGCGCAGTTTGTAGGAAGGTTTTAGGTAGCTTAAGTCAAAACCTTGGTGTAACATGAGCTTCCCACCTTCTCTCACCCCTCGATGGGGGCTCTTTCTATTGGGGTGGCTAGTCAGGGGAGACGTCCCTAAGAAATCTAGGTTAATGAAGGGCTAAAGGGTAATGGACCAGATCAAAGAAGTTCCCTTTCATGATTCTTGCGCCGGGAAGTGAGATAGTCAAGAAGAATATTCCACTGGATGGCACCTGTTTTTGAGACAAGACAAATAAACTAGAAAATGTGTAGCTACTGGTGGGTTGAGTACTTCATAATATCAATGACTATCCTCTAATATGTGAGCAATGATTGAATATAATTATTGGCAGAAGTCAATGATTATAAACAAAGATAAATATCTTATATCACTTCTTCAATAAGCTCACCAAAGACAAGAGCATTCAATGTGTAAGAAGTGAATCCTTATCCTTATATCACAATGCTCCAAATATCAAATCTGCTCACAACCTCCATGGGCTCATTAGTCCTGTTATCGCACGGTTTGTAGGAAAGGTTTAAGGCAGCTTGAATCAAGGCTTAAAACCGGCGTAACAGGAGCTTCCCCACCCACTGTCACCTCGATGGGGAGCTCTTTCTATTTAGGATGGCTGGTCCAAGGGAGACGTCCCTATGTAATCTGGGTTTTAGAAGGGCTAAAGGATAATGGATCAAAGTAAGAGATTCCCCTTCACAGATTACTGCCAAAAGATGAGATAGTCAAGAAGAATATGTTCCACTGGATGGCACCTATTTGCGAGACAAGACAAATAAACTAGAATGTGTGCTGCAATGGGTTAGTACTTCATAATATCAATGACTATCCTCTAAGATATGAGCAATGATTGGATATAATTATTGACGAAGTCAATGATTATTAAATAAAGATAAATATCTTATATCACTTCTTCAATAAGTTCACCAAAAGACAAGAGCATTCAATGTGTAAAATTAGATCCTTATCATATCGCAATGCTACAAATATCAAATCTGCTCACAATAAATATATTTGCTACGTCACCTATATAAATTCCGCTGCAAGAGGTGTGACGTCAGCCCTAGTAATAAGTCACTTTGAAAGGGAAAGAGCACAACGTTTTACCAAACAAGCTTATATATGTAATCAACGGCTCAAAACCTATCAAAAGAGATGACAAATGTCACAACGTTGCAAGCCAAAACAAGTGATCTAGAAGGTGTGACGTCACCTATATAATTTTTGTTGCAGAATTAGGGTTAGATAGCCAAGAAGTGACGTTTTGACAAATTCAACCAATAAAATTGCAATAAACCTCTACGGCTATGATAAGATGACTAGGCCGCACTTTTCTATCCAAACACAAGTTAAAATCAGCAAGATGTCACCTTATTAGGGTTAGTAAAGAAAAGCTAGGGTTAGACGCTAGGTTAGTTAGGGTTTCAATTTTGAGAGTGTTTGAAAAGAGTTTAAGCATAAACAAGCTCAAAAAGAGTTTCTAGACTAGTGCCTTGGGTTAATGGAGT
>SNQJ01S0089367.1:8846-19855 GCA_010110895.2 Picea sitchensis
AATAAAGGCAAGAAAGGGCTTGGAAAAAATTGCATCCATGACGGGTACAACTCGCCTTCTACAAAGGCACCCACAGGTAATATCATGCATCCCTGGCTCTCACTCTACCTGTATGTCTAGACAACCCTTAGCCACATCACCTCATTTACATGGCTTGGATGAAACCCCTTGGAAAATTTCCTTTCCTTATGGATACTAGCCCAATAGGGTGTTTTGTCCTTTTTCTCGACCTTGTATTGTAGGTTTTTGTAATGTCTTTGAGCTATTGAATGATATATCAGGGTTTTTATGCATATGTTTAATAATATTAATGATGAAATGTGATTAACATTGCTATGATCCCTGTGACTAATGAGCCCATGGAGGGCGTAGTTTTTGATGTGTAGGACCATGCCCGACGGACAGGTACCATTTGGATCAGTACCATTTGGATCAATACACACGGGGAGATGATTAGTTCAGACCTCCATGGGGCTGAAGATCCCATCAGATGGTTGTTGAGACCCCATCAGAGGGACAGAGACAGGACAAAGTTTGACCGAGGGTTTTGCACCAGAGAAGAAGAGGACATTTCACCAGAGGCACTTTGGCAGAGCTCGGCCTGGGGGGAATGACCCCTTTTTAGTGGAATGTTGGCCTTGGAAGGCTCAGAGCACCCCCATCCTTACCATGACGTTATCCAACTTCATGGTCATTCTTGGAGGCAGACTGGGCAACAATGGCACGTGTGGCATGTTGGAGGCCCCTGAGGGGTTAATGTTTTGCTCCTAGATGCCTCATCTGCCCTAAAAGGGGCTAGCGCCTCCCTTGAAGGGGCTTTTCCCTTTATTACAACTCAGTTAGGGTTTTAATTTGACATTTTAATGTAAAAATAATATGATTTTGGTTTAAAGCCTTATCGACTAATTTTTATGACCTAAAATTTAATTAAAGGTCATGCTACAATATATATTGAGGAGTTTTATCCTCATGTTGACATAACACATCACTCGCTCTCATAGTGAGGTCTGATTTTTGCGCCCTATTAGGGTTATTGGCTATTTTGAGGAAGGCGCACTTGTTTGGAGAGGAGATTTTTGACAATTTATGGTGTTTTTCTTGAAGGAAGGTTTACAACTAGGGTTTGCATGCTATTTTCTTGATGATTTGTAAGTATTTTTCTGTAAAACTTCTTGATTGAATGGTTGTAGTTTAATTTCTTGCATTTATTTATATACATTGCTGAATCAAAACCCTAGGGGACAAACACACAAGCAGGTCATTGTCTCATGTCCCCTGATAGAAAAACCTTTTAAGCCATTGAAGAAGAAGAAGAGAGCCTAGCCATTGCTACACTCTTTCTATCTTCTTCCCTTAAGCTAGCCGTACTTTTAAACTTCAAGATGAAGAGGACATCCCAAGCCTAGGTTATCTACACCTAGGGCCATTTTTCTTTTAGGGTTTGATGAAAGAGCCTTGCCTTTTTAACACTCTCCCTCTTTAAACTCTCTTGTCTTGATTTTACTTGTCTTTGAGCTAGCCATTTGCTGGGAAGGAGGAGAGAGAATGAGGCCTTGCTTAAGCAACACCATAGTGAGCCTCTCTCCCCTAGGGTTTTGTCTTCAAGGCCCTGCCATTGCAACACCTTGAAACCTTTCTCTCTTGTCCTTTAAATCTCATCCCCTTCAAGATGTGCGTCCTTCTCCTTTTGACTCCATAACCCTAGGCACTGATCTTAGCCTCCAACGTTGAAGTGAAAGTGATTGAAACAACTCTCAAACTCTTATAAATTGAAACCCTAACTAACTACTAACCCTAATAAGGCTGACGTCATCTTTGGTTATTCCATCTTGACGCAACATTTTCTGTTGATAAGCAATTAGATGGTGTTTTAAAGCATTTATTGAGTAAGGGATTGATTGGATACATTGCTTGCTACATCATCTCGATATTTATTGATGAATTGATATTATTCCATTGCTATATTAATAAACATTGATCTCATTAATATCTAATGTCATAATTGCTCATATATTGATATCATATAGTTATATGAAGTACTAACCCATTGAATCATAACCTGCATATATTTTTTTGTTGTTGCTTGGTTCTGGGCAAGTGTTCTCATTTGGGCCTACACTTCATTATTGGCTGTTTAGCTGGACTATCTGCTCTTGGTGGTAACCTTTGAGTAGGGACTTTTGCTTTGACCTTTATACCTTGGCCTCTTCAAAAACCCAGGTTACCGGGGATGTCTCCCCTGGGCCTAACCTCCCTGAAGAGAAAGAACCTCCCCATTGATGTGACATTGGGTGGGGTAGGTTCCTGTTACGCCAGTTTGGACTCTATCTTCTAGCCATTTGACCTAGATACAAACTGTGTGATAACACTTCCCTTCACTTCCTCATACTTTTCTACCTTAGAGTTCACTACCTCAAATATTCTACGAAAAGATTTACCAAAAGATCACTTGAAAGATAGATAAACATTGAACTTGCGTGTGTAAGAATGAGAGGCTTCTTGAGGTGTTTTTATACTTTTCCATGTGACTTTTTTTTTCTTAACTTTAGGGTCGACCTGGACTTTCTTGTTATAATTGTTTTACCCTTTAATTAATGACTTGAAGCTTCTTATTACAACCATTTAGGGGCTTCTTAACCATTCTTCCGGGCTTCCAACTTCATGAGCTCATAACTCTTCAACCATGAGAAACCACATGATGTACCACCTACCGTTGGAAACGACATGACGATGACTATATATCTATGAGGGTTTTGTATACACTTGAAGTATTATTCAACCTCATTTTCCTTAGTCAACTTCAGGCCTCATGACCACACCTCTGGGTTTCTTGTAGACTTCTTCAAAGCATCTTCACGTGAGGGCCCTGCTTAAAGTTACACCATAAGGGGGCCACTTTTGACACTTCTTCAATTATACCCAAAACTTCTAGAGGCTTCTAGACTTTCTCTAAAGTTGACATCAATGACAATCAATTTTCCAGCAACCATGAAGCGCTACAAGTTGGTCATCCATAGCTTGGGCTTCATTGAATTTTCTAATTGCAACAAAGGATCAACAATGACATTTGCTTCTTTGTGTAGTTGTTATACCTTCTCATGTAACTCTTTGATGGGATTCTCTTGTTTATGCAACATGCCCATCTAGTCTCGAATTGTAGTGTAAATGAGCTTGCTTTCATCTATAACCCAATATGGTTTTTTTCTTGTATCTTGTCCATCTTGATTTTTGACAAAAAATTAACTGTCAATGCCTTGACCGATTGGTTGTCCTAAAACACATGTTGTCGAGTTCAACCTATAATGTAACGATACATTACTTGAATTGTCCCCAAGATGAGCATAAAGCATCTAATTGGTCTACTAGGGAACATCCTGTAGTGAATTTAGCCAACTCTGGGCACTCCTGCTACTCGAGGCACATTTTCTCTAACCTAGCCGACACTTGTTCTAATTATACTTTTGCCTACTACCATGCCTCTATCTGGAGGTCTCTTGTTGTACAAGCCTCTACCAACTATGCTGCAACTATTGGTTGACCTAGTAGAGGTCTTGAATGTTCTACTCGTGTGTGGTGACATTGAACTACAAGATCAATAGAGACCTAAGCCATGCACCACAAATCGACTATGGACCATTGCTCCAAGTCAAACGCACATTGGGTGGGCCGAAAACCCTAAGGTAGGCACTAGTTCAAAGGTATCCCTATGGCAGTGTGGTGGTCAACACTCACGATTTGGCTACCTCATGGACAATGGGCACCTCGTGAATATCTACAAACTACTGGTCGGGGTTATCTTCCATGGCGATGACTAGATTTGGTTGGCTTTGCCGAGATGCAAAATCATGTGCATGTAACATTTCCTTGATAGAGGAAAGGCCATGCTGGGATGCAAAATATACCAAGTTCTCATACAAAATATCACAAGCGACACCTAGTAGCCAGCGAGATTGTTTGATTATGGGTAAGGCTGGAACTACTGTAGGAGCTCCAGTGCATCCTAAGATAGTGGATTGGTAGTTCTCACTAGAACAGATGGAGGCAGCTTAGATAATGGCTTTACCAATCGTAGTTTCTTCGATGGATTTTCTCCTTGCAGGAAAATATTGACCTCACAAAAGGCCAGCTTAAGATCACGCCGAGAGTAAGTGGGGTCATCTAGGATGTGTTGCGTACGAACCATGGGAATAATTGGAATTGTTGTATTCTAAGGGATTGAGGTCCCTTCGACTATTTCACAAACAATGGTTTTGTATTCCTAGGAACTGGATTTCGAAATAATGCCCTTCCTCTTCTTTGTGCTCCGTTCTGGTTGAGCGATCTATTTTTCGTGAGCATGGGTGTGATCACTAAAAGGTCTTAGGCAGGATGTAAGTTACCCTGAAGGGGGTTTGCTTCTTCTACACACCTATCCACGAATAAACTTCCTTGTCAAAGGCTTGTTGTGTTAAATAGAATGGCAGTGAAATGACGAGACATTGAACTCAGAGTTATATACATCCAAAGGTTGGATGTATGTGGCTATCTTCATCCATGGCGAATGAAATCTTTGCCCATGACCATTGATCAACTATTGGGGTTAAATGGTTATACATATGGTAGTGGTAATTGCTGCCACCATGTTGTTGTACCACTTGTAAAAAGCATACATAGGGGCCAATATATTTTGGAGAGCCAAAATGCTTATTGCTCAATTAAGAACCAATTCCCATCAGCTCCGTTGTGAAATCGTGAGTTGGAAAAGACCAAAGGAATCTTGGGAAGAAAGGGTGTGTGTTTTGCACCTTCAGAAAAGTGGAAACAAAAAAACATTTCATTTTAGAACGTGAAGCCTTCAAAGACAATAGGGACAACTACGTAAGTATCTTGACAATTAGCTCTTGGGATAATATATTCAATGAGGGGATAGTGGAAAAATTGGGGGAGCTCATCATCAACTTGAATAGGAAAAGGGCTGAAATGCAGAAATCAGTGTGTGAGGTGGTCTGTCCCACAGGCTATTGTTATCCTCGTGGACGTTAAAATAATTTCTTTCTTTCTTTCTTTCTTGCTAAAAGAAGCCTCAATAAAGGTTTGACTCTAGGTGTCTTTATGGACCCTCCTTGACTCATATTCCAAAGCTAGGGAAACATGACCTTGGGAAAAATTGATTGTGGTGGTTTCTCTTTATACGTGGCAAAACCAAGCAACAAATAATCAAATGAGTAGTTTGAATGTTCGATTTTTTGGAGTTTTTACGAGCATATTTTTCGATAAATTTTCATTGAAATCCGGTCAAATATTGTTGGAACTCCAACTTTGAGTGATTGAATCTGTATAATTTTAGTGCCCTGAGGGTTTATCAGGGTGTTGAATCCATTTATGCATTCAAAAATGCAATTTAAACAATAAAAAATGGAAATTTCACCAATATCCGTTTTGTCGGATTCTGATGAAAATTTTCAAAAAATTGAATGTTTAGACAACACTAATAACCAAACATGAATGATGTACATAAGGAGTGAATACCGGTGCAAGCAATGACCAACTCATCCAAGAAAACCATACACCAATTTAACCAAATGCCCTCGACACAAAACTCAACCATGGTCATGGAATCAATGGAACATTCCCCTTTCAAGGACTTCCACATAATTCGATAGCTCATTAGTTGGAAACCCATCTGCACCTAAGGGTCATTGATGATATTGATGATGACACCTCGATCGCCTTGTCGAGTGTCGTACTTATCATACAAGGTAAGTTTATTCGACCACTTGCCATGCTTGCTTGTGGCTTGGAATGCCATAGTCACATCTTGCTCCTGGAATGATAAACCAATCAATAGGTGAATATCCTAAGCATGAATTGGGTATGGTCATTCCAACCATAACGCATTATGGTGCACCCGATTGATGAGAGATTCGATGCATCGATCAACCTCCCATGTACTTCTAAATGTTGGTAGGTTGAGTAGTTGCATTAAGGAGGATGCATGTAAATGTCCAAAAACAAGCTTCAACACCTACATGATGTTGCTAATCTATAGGGGCACCAAATTCATGTATACAAAAGGCAAGAGGTCAAGGGATAGGTCATCATCTGAGAAATCATAATACATGATTCTCCTCTACTCAAATTTACAATACAAATCACCTTTTATTTCCACCCACGAGTCCACAACCTATTCAACAAAAGCTTCATTTCCCTACATGGACTTAGTAGTAATGACTTTCCCCATGAAAGAAAGCCTGAATGACACTATTCTCTTAAACTCTAGTTATTTATGGGGGGAATGGCTAGGAAAACTTGAAAGCTTCAATGAAGGAAATTTGACACTCCAAATCGAATGTCAACTAAATACACACAAGAAAATACGAAGTTAAAAACAGAGCCTCAAGAGGGAGGGCTTAAATAACTTTCCTTGGCACATCTATGGCGTTGGACGCATGACATTAGTGAATACTCGATGCATGTGAAAAGATTGCACAACAAAGTTACCCAAACACGACAAGCCTTAACATTAATTCCCTGGTCAACTTCAAATTAAAACCCATTCTATTAATCCCCATCTAATCACATGTTATCATTCAATCATCACTTTAAACTATCAACGTCTACAAGAACTCGGCGAAAACAACTCGCCTACACATGCTAAATTGATAGCATGGACCCCTTTTATACCCACATTTTGCTACTTCAATGGTCATTGATGCCTTGAAGACTCTATTGAATTTATCCCCTCCCTCCTTGACCACAAAGGTGTGGTCTCAACTTCTTAAAGACCATACCACTAGCACTCCTTTCTTTGACCACAAGGCTATGTAGGTATTGAAAAAACAAAAAAATGAGAACCCCCATTCTCAACTCTAACAACAAAAATAAAACATAAAACCAACATAATGCAATAGAGAACAAGTCTGGAAAGTAAAGTAAGACTACAAATCTAGCCTAACCTTGATCGAGCTCCTTTGTGTAGATTTTAACATTGTACAATTAATTACTGCAAATTGATTCTTATTAAAAACATAAAAGATACAATGGCATACACACATTACACAAAGATTTTACTCTNGACTTAGTAGTAATGACTTTCCCCATGAAAGAAAGCCTGAATGACACTATTCTCTTAAACTCTAGTTATTTATGGGGGGAATGGCTAGGAAAACTTGAAAGCTTCAATGAAGGAAATTTGACACTCCAAATCGAATGTCAACTAAATACACACAAGAAAATACGAAGTTAAAAACAGAGCCTCAAGAGGGAGGGCTTAAATAACTTTCCTTGGCACATCTATGGCGTTGGACGCATGACATTAGTGAATACTCGATGCATGTGAAAAGATTGCACAACAAAGTTACCCAAACACGACAAGCCTTAACATTAATTCCCTGGTCAACTTCAAATTAAAACCCATTCTATTAATCCCCATCTAATCACATGTTATCATTCAATCATCACTTTAAACTATCAACGTCTACAAGAACTCGGCGAAAACAACTCGCCTACACATGCTAAATTGATAGCATGGACCCCTTTTATACCCACATTTTGCTACTTCAATGGTCATTGATGCCTTGAAGACTCTATTGAATTTATCCCCTCCCTCCTTGACCACAAAGGTGTGGTCTCAACTTCTTAAAGACCATACCACTAGCACTCCTTTCTTTGACCACAAGGCTATGTAGGTATTGAAAAAACAAAAAAATGAGAACCCCCATTCTCAACTCTAACAACAAAAATAAAACATAAAACCAACATAATGCAATAGAGAACAAGTCTGGAAAGTAAAGTAAGACTACAAATCTAGCCTAACCTTGATCGAGCTCCTTTGTGTAGATTTTAACATTGTACAATTAATTACTGCAAATTGATTCTTATTAAAAACATAAAAGATACAATGGCATACACACATTACACAAAGATTTTACTCTGGAAACACAAACTAGGAAAACCAACAACTTGTTTAGAGTCACACATCTTATTCTTATTCATTTTCATTATTCATTGTTTACGCCAAATCCATACACCAAATTGGTGTATGAGACCTCCTTGTTTGTGGGATAAAGGACCCCCTTCGTGTAATGATTCACTGCTAAAGTCTACAGAGGTATACATGCCATACGGAGGTATACATTCCATACCCCCCTTTGGATTTGAACCCATGACCTCTAAGGAGGAAACACATTTTCTTAACCATCAGGCATCCAAAACCCCTAATCCATTAACCTGAATTAGTCTACAACCCTAATTCCTTAACTAGAATTAGAAAATTATTGACGAAAAACTGTGTGTTGAAAATCACTAAAAATGGGCACAAAAAACCACCAAAAAAATGGGGGTATTTATCCCCCTATAACACCCCTGCATGCTTGGTGCAACGTAGCACGTGGGGTTGGTCATGCAGATAATATAACACATACCCGACAATCTCTCACTTATCATTTTCTTTGCATATAGGGGGTCACATGATTACATAGACAACAATCCAGGGCAACAATGCCCATTGTCTCTGTACACCGAGAGAACTTCTCAGTGCTTACAAACTTTGTCAATGAATTTACAACATTCTTCAAAGTGTCCACCTTCATCAACAACACCTTCTTGTCTCCAACCATATATCTCACTAGGTGATATTGAACATCAATATGTTTTGTCTTTGAATGATAAGTTGGGTTCTTCGCCAAGAATATTGCACTCTGACTGTCACAATATATCCTTACAGTTTTTTGTACCTACCCAATACCTGAACACAGTCTCTGAAACCATACCGTTTCCTTGCTTTCATGAGTGGCTTCCATGTATTCAACTTCTATTGTTGGGAGTGCCATTAGAGTCTGTCTTTTGCTCATCCAATTGATTGCTCCTCCAAATAGGTTAAACATGTACCTACTTATAGATCTTCTATGATCCAGATCTCCAGCCTAGTTTGCATCAACAAAACCATGTATGTCCAACACTCTGTCCAATCATGGTCCTCCTTGGTAGCATGATCCATAAGTAGTAATGCCACACAAATACCTTAAAACCCTCTTTATTGTTTCCCAATACTCCTTCCTTGGTTTTGGCATATACCAACGCAAAACTCCCACTGCATGTGCAATGTCTGGTCTAGTACAGACCATTGCATACATCAAACTACCAACCGTACTAACATATGGTACATGGGACACATCCTCTTCCTCTTCCTCTTCTTGCATCTTGGGACACTGATCCATATAAAACTTTACACTTACAAGAATAGGAACCCTGATCGGTTTACATTCTGCATATTAAACCTTTGCAATATTGTCTTAACATATTTCCTTTGATTTAACCAAAGTTTCATGTTTGCTCGATCTCTTTTAATTTCCATGCCCAAAATGAAATTTGCAACACTAAGATCCTTCATGTCAAATTTAGAGGACAACTAAGTTTTCACATCCTGGATATTCTCTTTGTTATTTCCTATAAACAACATATCATCCACATACAAGACCAAATAAATAAGACGATCATTGAATAATTTGAAATACACACAGTGTTCAGCTTTTCTCCTTGTAAAGCCAAGTCCCAACATATAAGTATCAATTTTTTGATACCACATCCATAGTGTTTGTTTTAACCCATACAATTTTTTTTCAACCTACATACCATTTCTTTCTTTCCCTTCACTACAAATCCTTCTGGCTGCTTCATGTAGATTTTTTTCTTTTAGATCCTCATGTAGGAATGTTGTCTTCACACCTAGTTGTTCTACTTCAAAATCAAAAGAAACAACAAGAGATAAAATAAATATAATAAACGTTAACTTGACAACAGGAGAAAAAATTTCACTAAAGTCAATTCCTTGTACCTGGGAATAACCTTTTGCTACTAACCGAGCTTTGTATTTATCCACTTTGCCTTTTGCATTCAACTTGTTTTTAAACACTCGTTTGTTGTCAATCAAATTTCTTCCAGTCAACAAATCCACTAGATCCCAAGCTTCATTGTTGTCCAAGTCTTCCATTTCTTCAACCATGGCCTTTTTTCTAGAGTTTGCTATCCTATGAATCCATTGCCTCCCTAACACTTATAGGATCATCATCAGTAATAAATAAGCAAAATTTGAATGAAAATAAGGTGGAGTATACATTTCTAGTTGTCTTCTTTCCTGAACCGATCTCCTCGATATTGGAGTATGAGGCTCTTCTCCTTCTTATTATTGTTCTTCTATAGAGACTATTCATTATCCTTCAATTCAGACTCTATTTTCTCTAGTTCTTCCTCCCTAAGTAGGCCTTTATGTTTGACAACATCTTTGATTTCTCTAAATACCACATCTTGATTATACACTACCTTCTTAGTTTTTGGGTTGGAAAGCTTATAACCTTTCAGACCATGTTTATAACCAATAAAGATACAATTTTCAGTCTTTTTATCCATCTTACTCTTGTTTTCCTTTGGAACGTGTACATAGACATCAAAACCAAATATCTTGAGATGTGTAAGAGAGGGTTTCTTACCAATCCATACCTCATGTGGAGTCTTGTCATCCAACGTTGATGAGGGTGATCAATTGACTAGGTAACATGTGCTCGACAACCCGCCTCTTCGACACCAAAAACTATGTTTATTAGGTGGAGAACCCTCCCCAAGATTTTCTATGCACGTAAGGTAATGGAAGTTTCCTCGTTCATATAGTCTCGGTGATGAAGAAAATGAGTGACCCCCCAAAATACACTAAGGCTAAACAATATATTTGCAAGGTTTAAACTAGACACTTGTCACCTTCAAGAGTAGCTTTGGACACTAGGTGACTCGTTTCCATTCCTCAATAACTTAGGATAAATAATTATCCATAAATTACACCTTTTGGAAATATTAATAAAATATTCCCTTGGACTTAATTTCCCCTTGGCTTAGCCCCCACTTTTCCCTTTTTCGGTGGAGTTAGCACCCCGTCTCTTTTTGTCTAATCTGTCCACACAACTATGTGATATTATTAATAACCTGAGTGTGATTACATTTTCCAAGGATAGGGGCACTGGCTTATTTTCATCCCGCCT